>JACXGM010019109.1:0-18591 GCA_016801145.1 Umbra pygmaea | reverse complement strand
TAGTAAGTGTCTATGCCACTGTGAGAGCATTGTAAGTGTCGATGCCACTGTGAGAGCATTGTAAGCTATAGCATATAGTGGCATAGACACTGTAAGTATATATGTTGTGCACTCGCTCCTACTGTTCACCAGCAACTGTGATTCATTTATGTTACTCAGATTATCTTTATGTGTATTAAACACAAGCAACAACCGTCTACTTCCCACTTTGGTCTCCCTCGCTACACAACCACCCCTCAATTGTGACAGCATATACTTACAATTGATGAATATGGAGTCAGATATATATAGATATTTTATCAGCATGGTAAATCCAATTGTCACTACACTCCTATCTACCTCGTAAGGATCAGCTTTTGCCCCCCCCAAAAAAAATGTGGACTAGATTCATAGTTCACAAGTCCAATTTTAAGTTTATATACTGTATACATATCTCATATGTATAGAAAGCTTAGAATCCCACAAATGTATCTAATGTCTCTGTTTTACAATAGCGCTGACAACAATAACATGGCACGTAATAATGTGAGGTTCATGGCTTGTACACATGCACCTCAAAAATATTAGAATTAGATTAGAATCACTGCTCACAACTGCAATGTTTTGTTTATATATACATGTGTCATATGTATAGAAAGCTTATAAACCCACAAACCTAGCTAATATCTCTCTTTTAAAATTGCTTTGACAACAATAACATGGCATGTAAAAATGTGAGGTACATGGCTTGTACACTCAGCTGTTTTTTATTGCGCTACAAAGAAAATGAAGGTGGAATTGAATCACGTTCCACAATTGCAATTTTTATGTTGTATATTCACTGCTCAAAAAAATAAAGGGAACACTAAGATAACACATCCTAGATATGAATGAATGAACTAATCATATGAAATACTTTCAACTTTACATAGTTGAATGTGCTGACAACAAAATCCCACAAAAATTATCAATGGAAATCAAATTTATCAACCAAAGGATGTCTGGATATGGAGTCACACTCAAAATCAAAGTGGAAAACCACACTACAGGCTGATCCAACTTTGATTAAATGTCCTTAAAACAAGTAATAATTAGGCTCAGTAGTGTGTGTGGCCTCCACGTGCCTGTATGACCTCCCTACAATGCCTGGGCATGCTCCTGAAGAGGTGGTGGATGGTCTCCTGAGGGATGCCTTTCCAGACCTGGACTAAAGCATTCACCTTCTCCTGGACAGTCTGTGGTGCAATGTGGCATTGGTGGATGGAGCAGGACATGATGTCCCAGATGTGCTCAATCGGATTCAGGTCTGGGGAACGGGCGGGCCAGTCCATAGCATCAATGCCTTCCTCTTGGGGGAACTGCTCACACACTCTAGCCACATGAGGTCTAGCATTGTCTTGCATTAGGAGGAACCCAGGGCCAACCGCACCAGTATATGGTCCCACAAGAGGTCTGAGGATCTCATCTCGGTACCTAATGGCAGTCAGGGTACCTCTGGCGAGCACATGGAGGGCTGTGCGGCCCCCCAAAGAAATGCCACCCCACACCATTACAGACCCACCGCCAAACCGGTCATGCTGGAGGATGTTGCAGGCAGCAAAACATTCTCCACGGTGTCTCCAGACTCTGTCACGTTTGTCACATGTGCTCAGTGTGAACCTTCTTTCATCTGTGAAGAGCACCGGGTGCCAGTGGTGAATTTGCCAATCTTTTTCTGGCAAATGTTCTCTGGCAAATGCCAAACGTCTTGCACAGTGTTGGGCTGTAAGCACAACCCCCATCTGTGGACGTCGGGCCCTCATACCAACCTCATGGAGTCTGTTTCTGAATGTTTGAGTGGACACATGCACATTTGTGGCCTGCTGGAGTCATTTTGCAGGGCTCTGGCAGTGCTCCTTCTGCTCCTCCTTGCACAAAGGTAGCGGTCCTGCTGCTGGGTTGTTGCCCTTCTACGGCCTCCTCCACGTATCCTGATGTACTGGCCTGTCTCCTGGTAGCACCTCCATGCTCTGGACACTACCCTGACAGACACAGAAAACCTTCTTGCCACAACTCACAATGATGTGCCATCCTGGATGAGCTGCACTACCTGAGACACTTGTGTGGGTTTTAGACTCCGTCTCATGCTTCCACTAGAGTGAAAGCCCCACCAGCATTTAAAAGTGACCAAAACATCAGCCAGGAAGCATAGGAACTGAGAAGTCACCACCTGCAGAACTACTCCTTTATTGGGGGTGTCTTGCTAATTCCTATAATTTCCACCTGTTGTCTGTTCCATTTGCACAACAGCATGTGAAAATGATTGTCAACCAGTGTTGCTTCCTGAGTGGACAGTGTTTTTCTGTTTATAAATACATTTCTCATTGTAACCCTATGGTGGTCGTTCTGCTTATAGGCAGGCTAAGAAATTATTGTAGGAGTTTCTAAATCTAGATTCGATGAGGAGGTTGGTTATGTATTAATCATATGGTCAAAAGACTCATAGATTCCACTCCAAAGGAAGCACAGGACAATAGATTAAAGTTTGAATGTAGTTCTTATTCAAATTTTTTTCTTATTTTCTTGTTCAAAATTCAATATTTAGTTCAGTTCACACAGCAATAATACAATTGATGTTAACAAATTAGCCATGACTTTGAGATCTCATGAAACAAATAAAGAAAATAAGATAATCTTTTAAAGAAAAATTTGTTACCCTTGAGTGCACTCAAATATTTTAACTGTCCAACCACCCCTTCAATACTTAGCGTCCATATTAAACCACCCAATGGAACCGTTGCAGCGCTGTTAGTTGAGGCAGTGGACCAGGGAACCAGGCACCAGGGTGAACAGAGTGGAATCCAGCTTCGGCAGAAAGAACACCAGGGATCCAGGACCAGAAGGAGCCTAAAAAAACAGTCTACACAATAATGTGCAGAAAATTAACTAATGTTCAACTAAATGTCATTTTTTTCCATCTTTCCATCATTTAAAAATCCATATGTTCAATAATACAACTTCAAATAAAATCAATAAAATGGAATTGGACAACCAAAATTACAGTATAGCATAGTAACTCAAAATTGAAATACTTCATTCAAAACAAAATTATTTCCTTTCAAAATACATTTTTCATTGTACCAAAATTAAAATATACAACAAAATGTACCTGTGGGGTAACATCCACTGCTATTGTAGATAGCCAGACTGGTTTTTTTATCCACTGTAATCCACTGTAACGTTGAAATGTAAACCATTTTTAGTCATTTCACAATTTTAGCTTCAAGCTAATCAACACAAAATGATAGTTTTCACTCACCGAGATAACTTTGTTCTACAAAAGGTGCCGTCTATCTTTCAATGTAGTTCAACCTCGAGGATATGTTTCGTTTTTCTAAATCAATTTAAATCTTTATTTACTTCTGCTCTGGCTCCCGTTCTTCCAGGCTTAGACGTTTTTTAAGGCAAGGCGAAATACAGAAAACAGCAGAAGAAGAACGTTTCATTATGCACTGCCACCTAGTGGCAAACTAGATATTGCACTTACTCTAGGTTTAAGCAGTTGCATTAAAGGTAATTTCAGGACTATATTGGAGCAAAAAATTAACAGGGTTACATCCTCCCCCTCTAAACCACATGAGTCCCTGCATGTGTGTTAAATCTGACAAGGTATCTGATGGTCAGGAATAATGTCTTGGAGTTTCCCAAAAAACTGACTAAGGGCAAGGGGTTTCCCTAGCTCTTCATAGGTAAACTTGGGTGGGGGATGTCTTTCTCTGTTTGGACGTCTCACCTTGTTCTTCCCCACAAGTAACTCCTGAGTGTCTTTTAGATGTTACAGGGAACCTGTTCTGAACATTGTCCGTGTCATGGGCTGGCGTCGGGTCTGTGACCACTGTGCTTTGCAATACCTCATTTTCTGGAATGTCTATGATGACATGGTCACTTTGGGTTGGGGACTGATGGACAGCAGTATTTGTGTCAAGAGGTGCAACTGAGTGATCAGGAATTGGTGGGGGTTCTGGCGATTTGAACTCAGTAGCCATGGGGTTAAGTGAAGACTGAGAGCCACTGACGGGGATAACTTCGAACTCTTGCACATAGGGTCCCCATGTGGTGAACGGTGGAGGTTCATTCACATAGTAGTCATCATCCTCTTCTTCTCTGTCTGAATATTCACATACCATCTCTTGGTTTTGTCTACTCCTCAGGCGCATTTGAGTTTGTTTGCTTTGATGTGTCACTAAATGAGGAGTAGTCTCAACAGGCAGAAATCCACATGGTAAAAGTAAGTCCCTGTGAAATGTACGCCGAGGGCCATTTCCTGTTTCTTGCTTGACTACATACACAGGACCACCGTCAATCCGTTTCACAACGATATGGATGGGCCTTTTCCATTTATCGGCTAACTTGTGTTTGCCACGGACATTGACATTCTTCACCAAGACACTGTCCCCTTCTTCTAATTCAGCAGTTTTCACTTTGGCATCGAATCTGTGCTTATTTCTTTCCCCAGACTTTTTGGAGTTCTCTGCAGCCAGTGCATAACTTTCTTTGAGCCTCTGGCGCAAGTTTTGGAAATATTCTGAGTGAGTTTTATGAGTCTCAGTTTGGGGTTTCAGGCCAAGTATGAGGTCAACTGGCAGAGTCGGCTGCCTGCCGAACATCAGCTCATACGGTGAGTAACCTGGAGCATCATTCCTGGTGCAGTTGTACGCATGTACAACAGGCCTCACAAAGTCTCGCCAGTGATGTTTGTCTTTTTTCGTCAAGGGTACCGAGCATGCTGATAAGGGTTCTGTTAAAGCTCTCCACAGGATTCCCCTGAGGATGGTACGGGGTGGTGCGCACTTTCTCTGCTCCTATCAGTTAACACAGCTCTTTATTTGTGTGGGATTCAAAGTCGCGTCCCTGATCACTATGAAGGCGACTAGGGAACCCATAGGAAGTTTTCCCAGAGAGCTCTAGCAACAGTTATGGCCTTTTGATCTTTTGTTGGAACAGCTACTGCGAAGCGGGTGAAATGGTCCGTGATGACTAGTATGTTTCTGATGTCATGGTTGTCGGGTTCAAGGGACAAGTAGTCCATGCAAACAAGCTGTAGCGGGTAAGTTGATTTAATATTCACCATCGGTGCTACTCTTTGTGGCAGAGTTTTTCTTCTGAAACAACGTTTGCATGTGTGACACTTCCTCTCAACTGATTCTTTCATTTTAGGCCAATAACATCTGGCACAAGCAAGATTTAACACACGCTCTGGCCCTAGGTGACCAACCTCATCGTGGAAGCCTTTGAGAGCTCTTTCTTTGAATTCCTTGGGTAAGACAAGCTGATGAATTTTGTTTCCTCTGTCAAAATACTTCCTGTAAAGGACATCATAAATGAGCTCAAGCTTATCCCATTCCCGAAGGAGTAACTTGACATCAGGTGACTCAGCCTGTGCAGATTTGAAGTGGGGCTTTTGTCTTTTTTTGACCCAGGTGATGACTTTCCCAATTGATGGATTGTTTTTTTGTGCTTCATGCCAGTTTTCTTTTGTCATGCCAGGTACAGTGTTTTGTCCAGCTTCAGTGAATAGATCAGGTAAAGAGGAGGTGTCAACAACAAGCAAGGACAGGTAAGTGCATGGTTACTGAATGGCGTTGACATAGAGCTGAGACTGTATCAGATGGAATCTCCCCCTCTATAAGGCGTTTTGTCATTGTGTTGATCCGTTCTTTTTCCTGCAGGTACTCATGATCCTCTTGAGGAGCTGCTTGAGGTCTCCTTGACAGTCCATCCGCATCACCATTAGCACGTCCAGCTCGATATTTGATGTTGAATCTGAAGCTGCATCGAGCTTTGCGGATGAAAGGACATAGGTAAGCGGGTTGTTATCTGTTAGGACTGAAAATTCTGTACCATACAGGTAATCACAGAATTTCTCACAAACTGCCCATTTTAACGCTAGAAATTCTAGCTTGTGAGTAGGGTAATTCTTCTCGCTGTTGGATAAGCCTCTGCTGGCATAGGCTATTATTCTAAGCTTTCCATCTTGAGCTTGATAAAGGGCTGCACCTAACCCCTCACAGCAAGCGTCTGTATGTAGAACATACGGGAGCTTGGGATTTGCGAAAGCGAGTCCAGCAGCTGATGTCAACTTCTCGACCAATGTTCTGAAAGAGGACTCACATTCAGGCGTCCACTCTGAGCCAAAGAGTGCTCTGGGGCTTATACCAGTGTTGGGTCTCAGTGTTTTATAAACTTTGCCCCTCTTTTTAGGTGGGTAATACCCAGCGGTGAGAGCGTTGAGAGGCCTGGCGATTTTTGAGTAGTCCTCCACGAATCTTCTGTAATACCCAGAAAATCCGAGGAAGGGTTTCAGTTCTTCTCTGTTTCTAGGGCAGGGCCAATCTTTCAGAGCTGACACCTTATCTGGGTCTGTGTGGACTCCTTGAGCATCAACAATATGGCCCAGGTATTTCACGGAGGACTGACACTTCTCTGGGGATAGTTTTAGGCCATAGCTTTTGAGACGATGAAGCACCTTCAGGAGCCTTTCCTCATGCTCTTCTAGAGTCTGGGAGAAGACAATGACGTCATCTAAAAACACCAAAACCTCGCTCAGATGTAGGTCACCAACACACTTTTCCATAAGGCGTTGAAAGGTGCTAGGTGCGTTGGTGACACCTTGCGGCATACGATTGAATTCGTAGAAACCTAATGGACATGTGAACGCAGTTTTGTGCTTATCTTCTTCCACCATTTCCACCTGGTAATAACCACACTTAAGATCCATCACCGAGAACCACCTTGCTCCACTCAGGGCAGAAAACGTATCCTCGATGTTAGGAAGAGCATAAGCATCCTTAATAGTGCGGCTGTTAAGCTTCCTATAGTCGATGCATAGTCTGATCTTCCCATTTTTCTTTTTCACGACAACCACTGGGGATGCAAAGGGACTCTCGGATTCCCTTATTATACTAGCATCCAGAAGCTCTCTAAGGTGTTGTCTGACAGCTTCTCGATCGCTGGGGTGTATCGGCCTGGATCTTTCTTTGAAGGGAGTCTCGTCCTGCAAATGGATGGTATGTTTCACGGCAGTGGTATGGCCAAATGACAGCTCATCAAGCGCAAAAACCTCAGGGATGGAGTTCAGTGTATCTCGAATGCGTGTCTTCCACTCCTCTGGCATTGGGGAGTCATCCAGATTGAATGAATGTTTGCCTTTTGATGTTTGTGGATCGACTTGTGCAGAGGAGGTCATTGGCATTATACTTGAACTGTAGACACTTCACCAATAACACACTTTGGAGGTAGGGTGACAGTGTGATCTTTGGTGTTGCTGAGGACTACAGGGATCTTGTTTGAAGCTCTTGTGTTTATGTTTGTTAGTGCACACTGAATGAATAACCCACTCGGCAGGAAGGAAGACTCAGGGGGTTCAACAACAAATGTCGTATTGGGACTGGCTTTTCCGACTCTAACATCCCCAAAAAGACACATTTTGTGTCTTGCTGGAATAGTAATGGGCTTTTCTCCATGCAATTTCACTAGACAAGCTTTAGCTTCACTTTCGCGTACTTGGGCCACATGTTGGAGCAGTACTGCAAAACTGTCTGATCTCCTGAGAAACTTGGATTTGTCATAGTTTATTCCACGTTGGTACAACTCGAGCAAGACATTTGTGCCAATTAAGACAGGAACCTTGCTATTGAACTGGTTTTCAGGGACAATGAGTGCTAAAACAGACATTTGCTTTTCTGTTCCAGTAACATTCTCAGGGAAGGTTAAGTGTATTTCCACGTACCCTAGGTACGGCACTGCTTGACCTCCAGCCCCTTCTACCTCGAGAAGATTGTATATTGATTGAACAGGTAAGTTTGACATGTATTTAGAATGAAAAGTCTCTGAAATTGTTGTCACTTGGGATTCAGTGTCGAGAATGGCATCACATTTCATGTCTCCAACAGAGATGTTCAACGGGGTCCCACAAGTCCAGGCGGCAATTTGTAGCCAGAAGAACTACTACTTTCAGAAGAGCACTCATTGTGAGTCATTGCTATGGGACATTCTTTGTCCTCAGCTCCTGGTCGCCCCAAGGCAGGAGCCTCTAGGAGTTTAAAGATGTTTTATTGGCTGCCTGGTTGGCCCAAAATCTGCTTCGTTTCACTTTGAGCTCTGCATTCTTTTTCCGGACGAGGCCTGGATTGGGTTCAAAAGTGCACTTTGTAGCGATGTGACCATCACCCCCACATTTAAAACAGAACCAGGGCTTAGGGGGTGTCGGAGATTGGGGGTTTGAGTCTCTATTGGAAGCTTGCGCAAGTAAACTTTCAGTCTTAGTAGGCGGTGGACTTTGAGCTGCACGCCTCTTTCTCTTGTTTCTTTGTTGTAGTGGGGGCAGCTTCAGGTTTGAATACTGGCATGCTGATAGCTGAATGAACATGTACAGCAGCTTTCGTGGTTCCAAGGTGCTTTTTCATACGATCCATCTTTGCTGCCCTCCTATCCTCCTCCGTTCTCAAAAGCAACAACAGTTCTGGGAATGAAGGGGGATTGGGTTTCCTGTGTTCGAGCTGCAGGCCAATGATCAGACTCTGGTCCCAGCATCCCCTACAGAACTGCCGGATTAAGTACTTGTCAGACTCTGCAGCTGAAACTCCCCCTCTGATAACGGATTTGGTGAGGAGAGTCTGGAGACGGCCCAAATAGACAGAGGGTTTTTCACCTGAGTTTTGGTTAGAGCCCAAAAAAGTAGCAAATAGCTCCTCTCCATCTTCGACCACACCAAATGCTGACTCGAGCTGGGTGAGGTAAGCGTGGGGGGTTGCATCTGTTCCAAGCGGCTTAACAATGTCCGTTGCTGGGCTGAGGAGGCTCTCTAATATTCTCCTTACTTTCTGTGAATCAGAGACAGATACGTCCTTAAGAAGTAGGTCTACCTGAGTATGCCAGGAATCATAATCAACTTCTCCTTTTGGGTTTGGCAGCCGCCCCGAGAATATACGGATCCTGCTTTGACTGTAGCTAGACGGTGTGGATTCACTGCGAATGAAATGTTCAACAATAACTTTTTGGACATGAGGTGGGTTAACTGTGCCTTCATCAAGAATTTGACTCCTTGTAGCAGTAGTTGGGATGTTGCGGGTGACTGCATCAAATGGATTAGCAATATCATTGTTAGTTTGCACACCACCATCTGCACTGCTACCATTTGTGGAGAGAGCTACAGGATTTTCAGAGGGCTGTACCTGAGTATCTGGGCTTTGCGGAGTGGCATGTTCTGTCTGGGGCTGGGCACTCTGCAGTTCACTTTGAAGTGCTTCCCAAAAGCCAGCTTTACTAATTTCAGCAAGAGATCTCAATTCAGCTAAACATTTCTGAGCGAGTTCTCGTCCTAGTTCTTCTTGGCATAGCTCACGGACTGTCTTGACATACCAGGTAACTGCTGGATCATTGGGACTGGGCAGGCTACCTAGTTGTACTGGGTCTAGTCTGGATATTGTTCGCTCCGCTGTGTATTCAATGAGTGCACGGCCTCAGGGTTGTTTTGGGTCATTGGGAACTCTGACTACTTCCTTAATATCCCCGTTAACTTTAAAGAACTCTGTAATGTCTTCATCAGAATAGGATTTGTCTATGCCTGTGACATATAGACAACTAGGCCCATGCACATTAAACTGATTGCAAAGATCCATTTTGCAGTAAACGCAAACTTAGTGTGCTTCAGCTTTGGGGTGGAGTCTATTTTACACACTGTACCAACCTCCTGGCTAGTTCGCCATGACTGTAACCCTACGGTGGTAGTTCTGCTTATAGGCAGGCTAAGAAATTATTGTAGGAGTTTCTAAATCTAGATTCGATGAGGAGGTTGGATATGTATTAATCATATGGTCAAAAGACTCATAGATTCCACTCCAAAGGAAGCACAGGACAATAGATTAAAGTTTGAATGTAGTTCTTATTCAAATTATTTTCTTATTTTCTTGTTCAAAATTCAATGTTTAGTTCAGGTCACACAGCATTAATACAATTGATGTAATACAATTAATCTGCAAATACATGCAGCGCATTGTGTATGAAGCGTGGGTACACACTTCCGAACCAAAGACGCATGTAAATCTTGTCATAGCCTCTCTGTATTCATCATATTCATCATATTTTAAAGCAGAGATGTTCTAAGATACCAAGATCTTCAATTTTAACTTTGGAATGCCAGAGATATAAGAATGGACAGGTTGGATGGCGCACAGTGCATTTTTTGTGAAAATATATTTTTACAAATAACGCTATGGCTCATTGGCTGTTGACTCTAAAATTCTAACATTTGAGACATATATTGTCATCCCTTGAGGGACATGACTAGAAGTGTTGCCAGGACCCTATTTCAATATATGGCTTTAAAGTTGTCTTTCAAAGAGGATTTAGAAAAATAAAAACAGAAAATAATTATGCATTTTCTTAATTTCATCTTGTGCCATATTCACTGTGTCCATTCTAAATAAATGTTACATTTCTAACAAAAAAATTTCACTGACAAAGTAATGTATTGTTAACAATATAATAACTTTATTCACGTTATTTTTGGCAGTTCCCTGGAACTTAGAGCAACTTGAGCAGTCAAAGGTTATATGACACCATTGACGGAAGACAAAATGAAATGTCCCATGTCTTCAAATTATCACAAGTTTCTCTGGGTTTAAAAGTTGGTGGAAAAATTTAGGATAAGGTAAGTACACAATTAAGAAATATATATCATATAGGCATAGTGATGTTTGCTTTTTTATGCGAAGTACATCTTTTGTTATTGTTTGGGAAAACTACATATTCTACCTTTTAACTAGAGTGAAGATAGCTGGTTAACTGAGTCGAAAATGTTCACT
The DNA here is from genome assembly GCA_016801145.1 of Umbra pygmaea. Classification (NCBI taxonomy): domain Eukaryota; kingdom Metazoa; phylum Chordata; class Actinopteri; order Esociformes; family Umbridae; genus Umbra; species Umbra pygmaea. Next base: position 7,768 of record JACXGM010019109.1, on the reverse strand, counting down.
GGATGGGAATCACACTGGTGTACTTCTCTGTACAATACTACACTGCTTCCCACTGGTGAGTCAGTAAAATTAATAAAATATCACCCCAATGCAAAAATGACATTTTAAATGAAAAAAACACAAAAGAATTACTTAAAAACTATGAACCCCAGACTGGTCTGTCCTCAAAAGCATTCCTATATTTCTCATGTTATTGTGACTTTGGATTTAAAAAAGGGGTCATATAACTATTTGCTTGAAGCATGTTAAAACATGGGGAAATGAAAAAAATGATCAAATATTTCATTTTCCAATGTAAAATATTTAAACAGTATGTATAACTATTTGCACTAGCCATTGTATACAGTATAATTAATGTGAATCCAACCCACTGAATTCAAGCAACTATTATATACTAATATATTATATTAGTATATATTATATTATATTAGCATGCAAACAGGGGGGCTCTGTCTGGAACTTGGTCAAGTGGGGAGCAAGATGGTGGCACTGGGTTTTCTGCACTGTGCTAAATATCTGAAGATGGAAATTGTGTGCCTGTTGCCAATATAATTTTGAGATCGAGCTGCTGCATTGCTGGCTAACTTCCTCAAATCGTACCTTTGATCAACAATGTCATCACAGGGGTGACAATGACTAAACACTTCCCAAATATGATTGGGTTGAGAGCTGCTGTAACTGGATTGGTTCAGTAAACTAAGTAACCTTAGCTGAGATCTGAATACTTGTGCTACTCTAGCTCCCTGAGGTACAGGGTTTAGCTAAGTAGGCATAAAGATACAATGGAAATAATGAAGCGACCTCTTTATCTCCTACTTCCCATTTCTCATTTCAGGAAACTGCAGGAAACTGCAGTATAAGCGCACAATGCAAAAGACGTCCTTGTAGAGCAGAGTAATGAAGACCCAATATCCTAAATTAAACCACACCTCTCTTTAATGTACTCTCAGAGTACATTTTAAACAGCAGGCTTGCTGTTCATTTGTAGTTGAATCATCTCTAATTATAAATAAACCATTTAACACTCCCCTTGTGCATCCACACTCAGCTGTGACTACCATCATTGAGATTGAGCTCTAAATTGTAACAGCTGATCCAAGATCAGATGTTCTTACAATTCAAACTAAGAATCATTGTCAAGCCAAGAGCAGAGGTTCAAAGTGTAATGCTATGGTTATATAGGGCAAGGACACTTATGTGGCACCCAGATTAGTTAGCAGAAAACAATACTGCCCTTTCTGCATGACTAGAGCATGATAGTTTGTGGTCGAGACAGTACTAATAATGACTCAAAATCCTCACTAATTACTGTGTCTGATTTAGCTCACTAACCTCGCTCACTAAATGGGCAAGATAAAACAGAGCAGATACTTGAGTAACATAAACAACCTCAGCTCAACTGTTGCTGACATACCAAGCTGAGATGAGTGGGGAGGTAGGCGGTTGGTGAAGTCTGGGGAAAGATGTATGCTTTCATTAGAAAACTGGTGTAATAAAACAAAGTTTGTGGAAAATTATACTGTTTTAGCTCTATCAACACCTTAACTGATGTCATAATTTTTGGGTTCCACGCCACATATGTTGTACAATTATGTTGGAGTGAAACGGAAATGTGTTCTTCGGACATGCAGTCTCAATCATTATCCTATGCTTCTGGAATTAGCTACAGTACACTACCAAATAAGCGGCTTTAAGGGGCATAAGCAACCAAGACATTGGAAATGTATGAAAAATGTGTGGTTCCCGTAGGGAAGACCACGCTATGTTCGTAGTGGGCAATGTTTTTATGTGCGCTATATGATTGGTGTCAGACACACAAAAAGTGACTATGATTAATCACAGATACAGGATTTCTGGATTTGTATATGAATTAAACATGGATACAAGTCAATTTTTCATTATAGTAATTCCCGAATAATTTGAACTATAGTGGCTGCATGCATCGCTACTTTTTATTCCACCCAATTCTATTCGTTTCCATGTTCTGCGGGAGACAGTCCACCTAGATGCTGCAGGTGTTTCTGTGTGGAGTTGCTGGTACAGTAGACTCTATAAGCTACTGTACTTAGCTGCTTTCGAGTGTTTCTTCCATTTGCCGTTTTACTGCTTACCTTTTTTTTTTTGCTCGGTGCGGTTGCGACTGAGGTGATGGATCCTGCAGTCTGCATGCAGACATCGAGAATATCTTAAAGAAACATCCCCCTCCTCCCGGTACTTTCTTTTTAGACTCCTCCTTTCACGCGACACCGAATAAGTTGTTATATGCGTGAACTCAAAGTATTTTTTATGTTTTGTTTGCATGAGTGTGATCCATATGTAACTCTTATTAGGATGGATTGGAATATACGTTAGCCCAGTAAATGAATGACCCACGAACACGGTTAGAGGGCTATAATAGGCCTATGCATTAACTATTGGATTGAGCGACTGAGAGAGAGAATCGCCGGAGAAGACTTGGGAATGCGCACGAAAATTATCATTTGCCTTATAGACTTATACAAGCTAAAGCATGACATAAAGTGTTTCTCGTTTCGTTTTCTTTTTTTACAGAAGTTGATTGCCCGGGATTTTACGCATCGAGGAACACTAAAAACATTTCCGAGGAAGGAACACGCATAGGAGGATAGATAGCCACTGTACAGTGATCTTGTTTTTCTAATAATAGGATGAAAGAAGAATAGCTAAAGCTGCCTTTCGCCTCTATATGTGTTTCATCGGAAGATTGTAAAGGTGGAGCAATCAGAGAAGTCTGATGACGGACCTATTAATCCGGTCAGTGCATCAGAAGCACCAAAAGGTTCTGGAAACGTTTGGATGGAAATTGGACAAATGTTTCGATTTTATTTTGGTTTTATATGAAACTGTTGACTAGTAGATTAGTAGTTGCGTTTTCATGTGTTTCTCTTTTTCTCTCTGTAATGTTCTGATTTTCATTCAAGAAACATAATTACGGGAAAGACATTTGCCGGATTATCAATTGCATTTTATTTTTTTGAAAAAGTGAAATGGTAGGATTTTGCGGTTTGCTGTCCATTTCGCAATTCATTTAAATCTCGATTGTTTCCTCTTGAAGAATTCCTTAATCTAAATGGAATTAGTTGAGCCTGAATCCCCTTGTGAAAGGTACAGACATGGTACATGGGTACAGCCTCCTTCACGGTAAGACCCTTATATTGAACAGAATGTTCTGCCTGTATCTCAAAAACGTAAAGGAGTAGTGCAAATATCGATACGATCATCAATTGATTGACGTTTTCTTTCTGGTTGCTTATTGTCAATTCGAAACAAATTTGAAATGCTCAATACCTCAGGAAAATGTGCAGACTCCATTCATAATGAAGGTTTTTTAGAAACAATATCGTGCTTAGCTTGAAAACATTGTAAACAATACGTTTTCCATAGAATGAATAATGTGTGTAAGCTAAGTCTGCTGTATCATGATGCGTTTAAAGTGTACTACTATGTAATATGAAGACTGTGCCTGAGTATTCATTGCGTATGCAATTGTATAAAAACTTTAGAAACTTTAAAGTATTAATTGCTAATCTTTCCTAATTATATTTATTTTTTGTTTTTTTATTGTTTGTTTGATTTACTTGTATTAATTGTATTTACATATAATAATAGGCATCTACTATTATTATATGTAAATACAATTAATACAAGTAAATCAACATAACATCAAAACGTATTTTTTACTTAATGTGATAATCTATAGGTGCTACCAATTTTGACTTGTCTCTTGTTGCAGTTGTTGCAAGTCTACTCATAATTGGGTTGTCTGGGGCAACGAAGAAGGAAGCAGGTATTATCTCTATCATATATCATAATAATTAGTATTATAATATATAGGCCTATGTACAATATATTCATTTTATAGTAAATAAATAAATACATTTGTGTGTGTGTATGTATATATATATGCATATATTTATACATATATTGTTTTAGTGAAAAACAATTCTGGAGTGAAGCCTGCAGGTCAATGTGGCACCTGGGTGAAAGAAGGAGATGGGGGACAGTTCACTTCACCCAATTACCCCAGCAAGTACCCTCCAGAAGTAGAGTGTGTTTACATCATTGAAGGTAAGTAGTAACTATCATAAAGGCCAGTGCTTGATTTAGTAGGAGGCTATTAGAGCTGAGGACCAGCATCACAATATCTGTACTGCGTCAGCTTCTGCCCCTTTTGAATATTAGCTCAAAAAGTATTGTCCACAGTAGCTCCTGCACTTAAATTCAAACACTACCAGTGATCAGTGTTCTCTCTGATGTTGTCCGGCACTGAGCACATTTACTGTGCTGAGTAAAAACATTGTAAACGTTATGTGCAACTTCTGGCACTTTGTCATTCTGAGACTTCTTTAACATGCATAGCTTTACATAACTTTTTACCACATTTTCATTGATTCAAATTGTTTCAATGTTGACTTATTTGATTCAAGACAGCTTTCAATCAGAAGGATGTTTTCAATTTGTCTGGACATACACAGGTTTTGTGATCATGTAGTAATCATTCACTCCCTCGTTGCTGACTGGAAATGTGCTATAAAAATATGCACACTTACACTTTCTCGATGTTATTGTATTGAACAGGATTAGATCCACATGAGAAATTATAACCATCTGTCTTTATAATGTCTCACTGTCTACTTGAGTTCAGATTCTGTGAAAATAGATGGAGAAAAATGCGTCTGTAGATGGATGTTTGTCCTCATATTTCAGAGAGAAATCCTAATCACGAATTGAGATATGTGTTCACAGTAATAAACTATAGAGATTGGCAGATTTAGTGGCTGCGTGTGTAGATTAATGTCGGTCTGGCGATGGTAATGAAATCAGACATTGAGTTGGAATCTCAGTCTTTTCAATTTTCAGTCTGGGAGGTTGATAGTTGATTAATTATTGGAGGAGATTAGGTTACAGCCCTTATGAGATTATCAAAATTAATTAATGAACGATCTCTACAGAGGAACTCTACTTCCACACGATCACGTGAGGTATTGTTTGAATGGGACCTCCCTGATTTGGATGATGGGCAAAACATTTAGCATGATTCAATTAGCTCGATCATCTTCCCCTGTAACTACTCCCCAGGTCATTGCTGAAAATGAGAGTACGTTGTCTGTCAACTTGCTTGGTAAAATAATTGTGCATGAATTAAACGAATCCACTATCGTTTACTGAGATAATCTAAGCTTGTTTTATCAGGATTGTTGACCACATAAGACTAAAGGAATTTTCCCATTATAATAATAATGTTTAAAGTGTACTTGCTTGAAAACTTGGAAAATGCCTCAGCAAAATATAAACAAAACACAGCATATTGATCAGAGATTAATCAGATGGACACAAAAGGAAAACTGCTGGGATTGTGTTTTTATTAGTGGTTCAAACATGAATAGTTCCCTCATCAAAAACTAAAGGACCCATACAGGAGAATAGGATATCTCCCACGTTTGCTAATAAATTCCTTATTGACTGAATTAAATACAAAATTATAGAAATGATCCAGACCCCCAAACACCTCAAAATCATTGTGCCGTTCGTGCTTCAGACACGACAGTCACTGAATACACCTTTTCAGCGTGTTTGGTAATTCACAACGTGGCCACCGTTAAGTTGCCCAAAAACCTTGGTTTACGTCACTGCAACATTTTTGAAAATTTAATATTTTCCAAAATATTATTGAATCGAGTCGATAGGAGAATAAAACAGGACAAATAAATATCAGGAAGTCAGACGAATGCATCTAGATGTATATTTGAAAATGTTTCAGTGCAGTAAACAAAGGTTTTTGAGCAATTTATGGTGGCCAAGTTGGGAATTACCGAACACGCTGAGAAGGTGTATTTAGTGACTATCGGAAACATGACCGCCACAATGATTTAGAGGTGTTTAGGGTCTGGAGCTATCCTTTAAACTCAAGCTAAATAATACAAAATTATTATAAAATTTATCTCTGTCATATACTCTCTTTTTCTCCTCCAGCTCCTCCCAGGCTGTGTATTGATCTATTCTTTGATGAGAGATATTCTATAGAGCCTTCATGGGAGTGTAAATTTGACAACATCGAAGTGCGGGATGGCCCCTTTGGCTTCTCACCAATAATCGGACGCTACTGTGGCCAGACCATTCCACCCTTCATCAGAAGCAGTGGACGATACCTCTGGATAAAATTTGTTTCTGACGGCGAACTGGAGGCGATTGGATTTTTGGCAAACTACAACTTCACTGCAGGTAGGAAACAACACAGTGTGTCCACAGTATGATGGAAACACATCTGAATGCTGGTGTAAAAACTGCCAAGAGGGTAATTCGGGAGTTCACTGCAAACATTGGCTCAAAGAATCTCATCAACATTCTGTTAAACAGCACCGCTCACACTGTTTCCATGTTTATTAAGCAGTAGTAGACCACCGCCAATTTCATTGCCATTACTTTAGCAAAGTTGCCTTATGTTCAATATACAGTGAAAAAGAAGACACTGGTCTTGTAGCTTACTGACAACTCTCTCATGCAGCATCTTGGGTAGTGCAGAAAGAGGACTCAATTAAGTGAAGTTGGGAATCGATTTTTACAATTCACCCCAACGGAATATGTCCAACCACATGCTCAAATGGAAAACAATTAGGAGAAATAGTTGTTCCCAGGTCAGGCCAGCCGACCAAAAAGGAGTTAGAAAGAGTGCACTGGGCAACCTCAAGTGTATGTTTAATCATTGTCTAGTGGGGTAGCAATTTGACCATCGTATATATATGAAGGGTGAGACGACGACAACCAGACACGTTGGAGCTAAAACACATTGTACTTTCTCATTATATCCAGAAGCTGAAATTATTGTACACACCTTTTCTGCTGAAACACTGAAATAAAGTAGATGCAAGATATTGCAAGAATAAAAAGCCTTTTGCCCATAGCTGGACATTCTAATACATACCATTGCAATATCGCTGCATGCAGTTACAGGACAAGTATAGGAAGTAACTTATGTTAACACAATGACTAGAAGTCTAGGAGAACAACTACCTTTGCCACTGCAGCTGAAAATAATCTTCAGGGTAATACACACAGTGGCCTTCAGCTATGGTCTGGCAAGCATGTGCTGCTGTAGTAACATGTATAATTGCTGTTGTGGAGATTTATTTTGATTGTTTTCGATCAGAGTTCTTGGTAGCTGTGTTGTTTAAGGGGATATAAGAAGTGAGTGCAGAGTGAAGAATGTGACAGATTAATCTGTACTGTTTTACAAAAACCTTGCAATTGCCTCAGTCTCTGTTCCGTGCAAAGCCTTGACTCTTCGTTTGCATCACCTTCTGGCTGGTGTACCATTTACCAAGCAGTGTGTGGATTTACGACTACCTTTCAAATCGAAAACCACAATTCTATTTCTGCTCTGCTTTCCTATTTGCTGAATGGTGTATACTCTTGGCTGGGTCAAGGTTTAATAACACTGTCAACTTCTTTAGCCTGTTGTCAAGGGTTCAAGGGAATACTGCCCACAACAGCCTGATATGTCTGAGATTTTAAACACAACCCATGACCTTTTCTGAAGCCTGGCATGCAGAATCATTTTATCCAACATTCTGTATCCCTATTCCCCTCCATAAAGTATGTTGCCATAAAGCTCTTTATGTTTGTTATTGCCATTGACCCACAACATTGTCTACTTTTAGAATGTAGTCCGTCCTCCACCCCAGCATATATTGAATTGTCTATACGCGGTAGTTTTTCAACATTACTCTCCAGAGCTGGGGAGAGAGGATAG
>JACXGM010019108.1:0-18593 GCA_016801145.1 Umbra pygmaea | reverse complement strand
AGCAAGGCAACTGAAAAGAACGTACTGTAGCAATGAAATCACCATATAGACTAATTTAATTGAACTTTGTAAAATATATATTATTGAAAAATATATTAAATAAAAAAATATTTTAAAGAAGTACAAAAATACATTTCTGATTCTGATTATCTTTGGGCCTGCAGAGAAGGCCTTGCAGGCCCTGACGGCCCACCACTGGGCATGAGGTTACTAACGGTTAAGGTTAGGCATGAGGTTACGAACGGTTAGGGTTAGATATGACGTTACTGAGGTTAAGGTTAGAATTAAGGTTAGTGTTAACATTACAAAAAACGATAATCGTGTGTCTGCATGACGCAAGCAATGTAGAACAAAACACACACAACAAGCCAGTCTGGATTTGAACTCGCGAACACTGGCATGCAAGTCGCGGATTTATACGCCCATCTCATACGTTCATATTTCACATATTTCAGTTTTACAAAATAGTTCCCTCAGAACGTATTTCATGTGGTTTAGGGCTGGCTGAGTAGACTTCTCCGCTGTGGACGACAGAATAGATGTTTTGGGGTGTGAGGGGCAAAATGAAAGAAGAGGAAACAGGGTACATGTGTAATGTTATGAAGTTAAGGAGGTAGGTGGGGATTAAATAATCCTGAAGCCAAACAAAAGCTAGCAAAGGTCATGAGTCGCATTTGAAAGAAGTTGGCAGAGACCCACTAATATTCAATCAATGGCAACACTATTAACACACGACTACACAACTTATAACAGAGACAAGGAGACAGAGAAGACAACAAGAAGCCATTGTAATCAACGATGACTCCAGCCAATGTGGGGTTATGTGGGTGTAGTGAAATATTTGAAGAATCTACTTTTTAACTTGTGGGGTGGCTTGCTAGCATGAGGAACAAACAGTGGAAATGCTAAAGTGTTAGCATTAGAGCACTAGCAAAGACAAACGGTGTGTTTGTGTACCGCACAATGTTAGCTTTGTAGCGTTAAAGGAGCCGTGGAACATTATGGGAGGATTGACACTGAACATGTCCGATAAATGATGCAGACAAATCCACTGCATCTCCATATAGACATCCAAAAAGATCACTTGCGTGTTGCTAAGAGTTCAACAATGTCAGGGAACTGTAACCATCACAACTAACATGCTAATAATTTACATATGAAGGTGTTATAATGACCTTAATTCCAGTATAAAAAAATATATATATAAAAATTAAACATAACTTTGACCTTGGTATACTACTAATCTAAACAAAAGAAAACATGTTTTGTGTTTTCAAAAAACAATAATCACAGATAAACTTCCTGGGAAGAATTTAAAGAATGTAAAATCAAATCAAACAGTAAGCCACTTTTACACAGAAAATATAATAAATGATACATTATAGAGAGAAAATGCAATAAAAGACATGGAACTAGATAACATATTGGATATAGAATATGTACCGTAAGTAATATGTGTAATTTAACTAATTATTTTATAATTTATTGATATTACACTTACACATTTCCCCAATTAACAGTGGAATCTGAATTTTTCCTAAATATAAACATTTCTAAATACTAATAATAACAGTTGATTGTGGTAAATTGTTTTGGAATGGCAAAATTATACAGTCAAAAGGAGAATAGTAAGTGCTTTTAAAATTGAACTCAAATATGTCTACTATGCTTATCAAAGAAGGAATACAATCCCCAATCCAATTTAATAAACAATGTATCATAAGGACACCACATTAGTCTACCTGATCAATTGTTTCCATCTGTTGGCTTTCTCCACCTGCATCCCGTGACTCTTGTTCTGGTTCCTTACAGCATCTTCCCAGGCTCTGTCTCGGCCTGTTGCCCCTTTAGTCCTGTTGTCCCTTTAGTCACACAGTTACTCTACTCTTTTATCCCAATGTGGTATTCTCTCATTCTCTGTTTGTCTATCTCAATCACTTTCTTCTTCTGTTGTCAGTTTATCTGCGCAATGTGTCCAGCAATCTACCTACTCTGTCCATTGGCACTCAGTCTGTCTTTCTTCCCTCTAACAGAGGGTTCTCTGTGTGTACCCTCTTCCTCCCTCCCTCCTTCTCTCTCTCCCTCAGACTTGGCAGTCTCTCTCTTTCACCAAGTGTGGAATTGTGACTTGGGCATGAAAAAAACAGCTGTCCACTCTCTATTTCTCCTAACCCTTCATAACTCTGTACTGTTTACCCCAGTATAGGCCTACGTCCATCACTCTGCAACACCAGTGTTCTTTCCTTAATGGTTTTGAATAAACATTTGAAACCAATGTAATTAGACTGTAATGTACTGTATATTACAATAACAATGCTGTAAGATTTACAACTCGTCTCCTATGATCAACTGATTTCAGACAGTTAATGGCTGTGAATTGATTGGATTGTATAAATTATATGTTGGCATATTTTCAGTTAATTAAAAAATATATGTCTTGTTAGCTAGATAATAAACATTGTGTGCAGATATAGCGCCTCTAGAATTATTGTTCTCCAGCTGTAACTTACAATGAATATATGAAAGAATTCTTATCTTTTATATTTTAGTTCAAATTTTCAAGAAATGCATATTCTTATTAAAACATGTCAAGTTTGCCTCTCTTACATTTAATAAATTGTGCACCCTCCCCTTCCAAAGGAAAATGCACTGATATCAAAAACGTTTGATTTGAGCGAAGTGAGAGATGGTCCTGTTTCTGCCCTCTGGGCAGAGCCAGACAGATTTCTATTAATCATCCTATTTGATCGAGTTCAGGATGCCATGTCTCTTAACCAGGTTCCCAGGGATATTGGAAGCAAAACATCCCAGAATATAATATATCCACCACCATACTTTACATTGGGAGGTAAGTTATTTCTGCATAAGCATTCCTATTTTCAAACAAAACCAACCACTATTTTGTTTGAGTGCAGCCTGTTTGTCTCTTGAGGTTACCTGTGGGTTTTTCTTTCAACAATTCTTCTGGCAGTTTTGGCTGACATCTTTCTTGGTTTACCTCACCTTGGCCTGGTATCAAGAGATCCCAGAATATTTCACTTCTTAATAATTGATTGAACAGTACTGTTGGAATTTGCAAGGCTCTGGCTATCTTTTTATTTCCATTTCCAACTTTATGTAGTTCCAGTTCCTTATTACACAGGTCTTTTGGCCGTTTTTTTAGAACTCAGTATCTAACTTGCTCAGGTCATTCACATAAGAGCTGACAAACATATTCACTGTTTATACAGACACTAATTGCAATTTAGAATGCCACAGGTGCAGGCGCGGTTCTAGCGGGGTGGCAGACACGTTCGCCTGGCAACACTATATTATTTCGGCAACACAAATGCTGATTTGTCCATTCAGAATAATAGTGCTTGTTTTAATTCATCGCAAAAATCATTTTGAATTCATTGCAAAAACAAACATTTAACATGTTTTCAATGACGACATTTCATTAAAACCAATAAAGAATATGTTGTACACAGAATTTGATTGAATATGTTGTCAGTGTCTCGTGGAAACATGATACACTTGTAAAACATTTGCTAGCGTCTGTTGTATCAAACAACAGACTAATTTTAGCTACACATAAACATAGACCAACCAACTATCTATGCAATGATTATTGTCATTAATTTAGAGCGCTATTGTTTTGAACGGTAGAATTAGAGTTTGTGTTGCCAACATAATATAGTGTTGCCAGGCGAACGTGTCTGCCACCCCGCTAGAACCGCGCCTGCACAGGTGTGGGAAATTAACCTTTAATTGCCATTTTAACTTGTATGTCACCTTGTGTGTCTGTAACAAGGACAAATATGTAAATTATTGATCAGGGCCATTTTGGTGATTTCTGTTATCAGTATGATTTACAAAGTTGCCAAACAACTGTGTGATACTTAATAGCTTCATATGGGCTCTACATAACAGTCAGGTCCTTTACATGAACAGTCTTATTGTCATAACCAATACCGAAATTTCACAATTTCTGCCAGGGTATGTAAACTTATGAGCACAACTGGATATACATTATTTATGATATTTCTGAAGTAAAAATAGGTACTAAAATAGCACACTAGACATTCAATTAATTTCCACAGACATTGTTAGTTCTTGATACTAAATATGTTGAATAAACTTAATAAAGTTTCCTATCAGGCAAGCTGGCTTTGCTCTTTTTCAACTTATTTTAGAAACGCTGAAGTAAGTCCTCTTGCTGTACGGTTGAATATCAGAATCTTCTGCAAAGACTTATGCAAAGACTTTAATAGCAGCCTTTGTCTTAGGCATTATTAACATTGTTGAGAGGAAAGAAATGCTGTGAGGGCAGTCTTGGGCAGGACTTGCCATTGTAGTTCTCTACGTACTGATAATATGCCACCTTGTCTGTTTAGCAACACAATACCTGATAGAAACATCACTGAAAGAAAAGTTATACAGTACATTCAAAAATCAAGGACAACCATGGCTTGTATATCTAAGGCTTGTAGCAGGACTTGTATAAAAGGGATGCTTATTTTTGCGACAGAAAACATGCCTATATTATTTTTTATATCTCACCAGTACTTCCAATCTACCCGATGACGTAGTACACAAAAGTTTCCCTACAAAATTTGAAATATGGCGCTCTCTCTAGCCGAGCATGTGTTAAAAGTGTCTCATTAACATACAAATGTCTGCCAGTTCAGCTTGTTTTGCGGGACATGGCAGCATTTTCTTGTTTTATTTATTGTGTTTTGTATTGCTTCTGATCTCCATCTGCCATCTGTTATAAATAAATATTTCTTTGGATTCTCTTGGGTCAGACTCTCAAATTTGACAGTACAGGGGTGTCTGCGTGGCGTAGTGGGCTAAGTCACTGCATTGCAAGACCGTCTACGTCATGATAGTCAGTGATTCGAGCCTGACTATGGGTTCTCTGGCTTTCCCTGGACCTCCAGAACGAGGCAGCGCAAATTGGCATAGTACTGCTGGGGATTTGGGATATCCATCCATCTTTGTTTGCTTATCCAGGGTCGGGTCATGAGGGCAGCAGCTCCAGCAGGGGACCCCAAACTTCCTGTTCACAAGCCACATTAACCAGCTCTGACTGGGGGATCCCAAGGCGTTCCCAGGCCAGGTTGGAGATATAATCCTGCCACCTAGTCCTGGGTCTTCCCTGAGGCCTCCTCCCAGCTGGGCATGCCTGGAGGCACCCAGTGGGCATACTTACCAGATGCCCAAACTACCTCAACTGGCTCCTTCTGACGCAAAAGATGACTGAGCTTCTCACCCTATCTCTAATGGCTCCTTCTCACTGCAGCAACAACTGGCGATCCTTTGCAACTTTGTTGCGAAAGCATTTAGCCACTCTGTGGGAGGTAGCAACTTCTTACGTCGAGTCTGTGTTCACATTGCAGCAATTGTTTACCAGACACTACCGACTTTTCGGTTTGCATATGCGCTAACTCTCCAGCCCACTAGATAGCAGATGCAAACACATGAAGAAAATAAACACAAGACCCTCTTATTAAAAGTAGCTACCACAGAACCGGTAGAGGAGAAGTACTTCAGGACGGGCATCGCGGTGGGAGACGGCTGATAACGCTGCACTTTTTTTTGCAATGGGTAAGTTAATGTCATGTTTTTAGAAAATTACAAAAATGGTTTGTCAGCTGTAGCAAAAATATCTAGATAGCTAATGTAGATAATGTTAGGTAGCTATTGACTATGCAAAAACAAAGCTGCAAGTTAAATTTTTAAATTAAAACTAACCTGTAAAGTCCGTATGAAGTCCAATCCGCTGTGATATAACTCGTTTGTTAAACATTTCTGTCACGTCACATATTTGTTGCTACTGGAAAAACTCCTTCCGCTTCTAGACGGTCTTCTCTCTCCCTGGTCCTTCTTCCCCCTCTTTTGTTGACCTTTTTCCCCCACTTTCTGATTGCTGCAGTGAGCAGGAGCCATAAGGGAGACGCCAGCCTGAGGAAACCAATTTTGGCTGCTTGACCATTTTTGGCTTCTTACCAATCAGTAAGAATTCAGCTGGAATTCTTACTGATTGGTAGGTGTTCAAATACTTATGTCATGCAATAAAAGGGAAATTACTTATTTAAAAATCATACAATGTGATATTCTGGATTTTTGTTTTAGATTCCGTCTCTCACAGTTTAAACGTGCAATATGTAATTTCTGGCCACCAGGGGGCTCTCAATCAAAACAATAGCAAAAGATGTACTTGGATGACGTCGGGAGGTTGCGTGGGATCATGGGTTTTGTTATCGTCGTCGATGACAACCTTCCAATCTAGCGTCTCCGGCAGAAAAAATGTTCACTGACAAAGTAATGTGTTGTTAAAAATATTTTTACTTTATTCACGTTATGTTTGGCGGTTCCCTGGAACTTAGAGCAACTATATAATATGACGTCATTGACGGGCAACAAAAAGAAACGTCCCGTGTCTTCAAATTAAATTACAAATTTCTCTGGATTTGAAAGTTGGTGGAAACATTTAGGATAATGTAAGTAGTACACAGCTAAGAAATATATATAATATATGGGTATCACTTTATTTTGAGAGTCCATCTCTAGATGCTCTACATATTATCTGCAGACTGTCAACAACATTTTAACAAACTAACTACTAACCCTAACCCTAATCCTAACCTTAACCATTCCCCTTATGTTAACCCTAACCTTAACCATTACCCTAAAACATATTCTAAACTTACCCCTACCCTTAAACTACACAATTAGTTGCTTATCAACAGATGGTTTGTTGATAGTTTGTTGATAGTCATATCATCAACAAACTATCTGTACAGCACATACAGGTGCAATGTCAGACTCTCCAAATAAAGTGTAACCAATATATGTATAGTGATGTTTTCTTTCAATGCAAAGTATGTGTTTTGTTATTGTTTTGATTGATATTACATATTGTACCTTTAAGTGTACCTATGATGAAAATTACAGACCTCGACATTTTGTAAGAAAAGCTGCAAAATCGGCAGTGTATCAAATACGTGTTCTCCCCACTGTAATATTTTTGCACATTTCCCTGTATCCGTAAAAGTTAGATTCAACATTTTTCACTGATGTTGCGCCCTAACTGCCAAGAAACAGTGTTTTTAGGGAATTTAGAAGGATGGAAGTAGTGTTGTTTCAAGCATTTCACACTACAGAGGAGATGCGCCTGCTGGGAGACACACAAACACCGCATAGAAAGGGCACTGCACCTACAGATTCGCAGCACTTTCATACTAGGTGATATGCGGTGGTGTAATGAATAACTTGACGTGAATATATTGGAATTTTAGGATTATGATTTTTTAATACTATTATTTGGTTGAATTAGCAATGTTCCTGCAAGGTCCCTTGCAGATGTTTTTGTAACGACTGTAAAACCATCCAAATAAATTGAGAGATCTAACAGCAAATCTCAATGTATCTTTTGAACTAAAATTTGCATTTCTGTTTTTGCAGGATTTAGAAGTAAGAGATGCTCTGACATCTACATCGCTATGTCTGAAACATAGGCTTCAAGAGTAGACAATTTTGGGGCTTCACCATGTTTCATAGAGATGTCCAACTCTGTGTCATCAGCATAGGAGTGAAAGTTGACATTTTGCTTTTCGATGAGATCACCAAGTGGCAGTATTAATAAAGAAAACAACACTGGTCCCAAGACCGATCCATGAGGAGCACCAAAGTGAACCTTTCATTTTTCAGAGGATTGAAAATCCACACACAGAAACCAATATCTTTCGGATAGATAGGATGTATACCTGGGATAAACATGACCGCGTAGACCAATATGGTGGTCTGATATTCTAAGATTATGTGGAAATAGAGTTAGATCCACAATATTCACTCCACGGAACACAACTAAATGCAAGGTATGGTTGTGGCACTGCATAGGTTCTGAAACATGTTGGATAAAACACACTGAGTCAATAATGTCTCCAAAGGCTTTTTGGAGAGTGTCATCAAACTTCTCCATGTGAATATTGAAGTCACCAAATACTAAAATATGATCTGCCCTGTCTACAAGGTGTATATGGATTGTCCAGGATGCCTGTAGATAGTGACTATGAAAAAAGATTTTTGAGTATAAATTGATGTTTGTATTATAAATATTAGCAACACCTCCAAGTTGGCGGGATATGTTCTCCAGTGTAACCAGGAGGAGAGGCCTTATTTCGTGCAGTAAAATCATCAGGCTTAAGATTGGTTTCACACAGGCCAATCACATCCAATTTATAATCAGTGATTAATTCATTGACTGTAGTTGCCTTTGAAACAAGTGATCTAACATTATGTAATCCCCATAGAAATAGAATGAATAGAAAGTTAATTGAACTATTTGGCGTGGTCATTCGATTAGTACACAACAAAATAGCGATTGTTGCTTCAGTGGGGCTGTAAAGTGTGTTGCACTCACTAGTTTGAGTGTTTCAGTTAGAGAGTATTGTAATATTAGCATTTATTGAATATATTTTGATGATTTACCAATAGAATTATTAAGCAATTAAATCCAGGACTTTCCACTTCCTCTTTACCAACAAGGCAGGCCGCTAGTGAGTCCGCGACTTGCCGCAAATTGGATTAATGCAGAAGTAGGCCGCTAGATCTTTGCAATGGAATGGTAATCATAAAAATGGCTGCCGCTCTGACTATTCTGCTGAACTGATTTGAATTGGAGAGACCGTTCTATATTTTTTCTATTTCTATTTTTACAGTTTTTCTTTGTCTATAGAATGGAGGAACGTTTTATTATAATCACATTTTCAAGGTAGTCACCATTTTGTGAATTAACCTGCACCCTATGTCATGGTAAGGCTGTATGAGTGAGTATCCTATGTTACCAAATTAAAAAGAAGAGCAACACGACAGCTAGGACGTAGTCTGTCACTCTTTTTATTTTTATTTTTTTCTATGGGAAGGATCAGCTTAATTATTCTACATTTGACATTTTAACATTTAGCTCTAGCTTATACATTTTATATTTTCCTCAATCATTATTTATTTATTTGATCAACTATTTATTTAAGTTCAATATTGTCCATCTATCTCTTAGCCACAGCCATATTGGGTTTCTATTTGCCATGTGTATTTCTACTGTACTGTGATGCTTCACATAATTATGAAACCTTTCTATTGTCAATGACTCCAACAATTTGGAATTAAAGATAAATATTTTTGCTAAAATAATTATCATATTATTAATTGTCTGACTATTACATTTTAAGTCTCCAAGTATTGTTGTTTGTAACATTAATTCAAGATAAATATTGTATTTATTCATCCATTCTTGTACCTGTGACCAAAGCATGCTACATATGGACAGTACCAAAAAAGATGATCTATAGATTCGGCCTCCGCAGAGCAAAATCTGCAGAGTTGGGAAGATTTAATTCCCCACTTGTATAGATTTCAATTTGTTGACAGTATTTTATATAATAATTTGAATTGAAATATTCGAATTTTTGAGTCTGGTGTTGTTTTGCTTATTAATTCAAAAGCGTTATGCCACGGGATTGGAACATCAAAAATTTCTTCCCAGCTATTTTGTAATTTATATGGAACAGCAAACAATTTTTTGGTTCTTAGATGGAATACTTGTCAAAGTATACAGGCTTTTAATCAACTAGTATATGTGAATTTAGCCACAATAATTGTTGTAAAATTTGGTCCCTATTTTCAGGTGGATAAAATTGAAATTGCAACCAACTTTTCTTGGCTTGTTTGAAAAATATCGACATCTTAGAAATGATTTCCTTTTCCAATATCTGAAAATGGTCATTTGTAATCTGTAGAAATGGAAAGAGATCCTTACTGTACAATGGGTAAAATACTCTTATCAGCTTACTAGAGAACCAGTTAGGATTTATGTAAACCTTTTGTATAACTGATGCTTCTAATGAAAGGTCCAAAGCTTTAATGTTCAATAGCTTTTGACCTCTGTGTTAATATTCATTATACAAGTATGCCCTTTTAATTTAGTCTGTCACTCTTTAGTAGGTGAGGCTTTGCTCTTTTTGTGGGTGAATCCCAGAAAGAGCCCCAGTTATCAAATCCATCTCCTGCGATGGAAGAACTCAGTTTTTAACCAGTGATTTTGTTGAGTCCAGGGACACGGGAAGTGGTTGTGCTGATGGTGCTTCAGAAACCCTGCTTTACCTGCATTTTTTAACTGCAATGGCAAATAAAAATATATTTTGTTAAAATATTTTTATTCTGGGATATTTGGGGTTTCTATTGTGCAAGACTATGAGCACAGTGTAATGATATCCTTGTGTTGTGTACTGTTTCTTGTGTACTTTGTGTCTAGTTAACGTGTTCTGCCTTAGAATGTGTATTATTGTTTATAGTTCATTCTAACCAAGCAACCACCTTCTGGAGAACTCTCTGTTAACTATCCCTTTAAGAGTGTGTCCAAGTCTCATGAGTTAGGTTACTAGAGTGATTTGTCTGTCACCTGTTGTTGCTTTGCTACAGTATATTAGTTCTTGTTCTCCAGAGGGTGATTGCTTGGCATTAAGGGTTGCTACCCCTGTTACCGGTGGTTCTCTTCAAATGGTATCGTACGTTTGTTTGTGCTCTCCCAGCCTAATATTGCATATTATACTTTTGAGTTTCGCCCTCGGATAGTTCTGTTTTCATGTAGGTTAACAATGTCAAACCTCTTGTCATATATTGTAACTTATAGGCATGGGAATTGTTTTCTGAGTACTACATTGTATTCTTTCTTTTGGGCTTCACAGTAGCCCAGTACTATTTGACCTTATGCAGTCTAGGTTTTGTTGTTTTGAAGCAAAGCTTTATTAAAATCCAATAAGAACGACTCCCTGCACTGGTCTCCATTCTCTCAACCATCACCAATTGTGACAGAATGCCAAGCCGCAATAAAAAAGGAGTACCGCGGGAGAAACAAGCTGACCAAGGAAGTCCGACTGTGTTGTTGGAGTTTGGTGGGCCGTTGCCAAGTAGGGTGCAAGTTGGGTTTGCAGAGGGCAGGGTAGGTGTGTTAGGTGTGTGGGTCCTCATGAGTATGGCACAGCGGGTTAAAGTGGTGGATAAGGTCACTTATGTTGAAGCGGTGCGGCGGGTGGGGGGCCTTGTGTTAGGTGTACTGGTGGAGAAGGAGAGGGGTGCAGGCCCGGTGGCAGAGGAAGGTCAATGTTCACAAGGTAGTGTTGTCTGAGACATGTAAACATAAGTGTGTGGTTGGTAAGCATTCATTGGTGGTGGGGAGGGTTGAGTTTCTGGCGTTTTTGTGTAGTGTGTTGAATATTTGTAGTCAGGTTAAGGGAAGGAATGCTAGAATAGATGTGGTGGTGGGTGCTACTAGGGAGTTTATGGGTGTAACTGACGTTACGGGGTGATTTTTATGAAGGTTAGGGGGGAGGGTAGGTAGTGGGCTTTGTGGGGGTGTTGGGGGTGGGTAGGGGTAGGTAGTAGGAAGTAATTACATTTGTTAGGGTGGTGGGTTGTGTTGGGTGGACTCCGGTACAGTTGGTGGTGGTATATGCACCTTAAGTTGGTTGCGATCCACCATTATCCCCAATGAAGAAGATGTTGTGTCAGTCATTGTCCTTGTCGGAGGCTGTTACGCTGTCCATGTGCTGCAGAGCTAAGTGTTCTTATAAGTAAAGTTTCTAAGGTTTCTAGTATCCTGTGAATTCTAGTGTTTAGATCTTTTGTTATTTTGTAGAGGAATTGTACTCTGTACACTGTGTATTGAGTTGAAATAAAGTCGTGGTTAGAAAAGCACCTGCCTCCTGCATGCCTCCTGCATACCTTCAATCGTAAACCGTGAAACTTTATTACTGTTACACATGCCAAAAACCAGGCACGTCACCAGGCTCTGGGCTCAGACAGATGACCCGGGGCTGGGGGGGATTTAATTTGTGTAGGCTGATTAATTACAGTAGCTATAGAAATTCTGTGGGCTATTACATGATTTGTTTTAACAGCGCAAATTAAATTAAGTGCATGATTCTGATGACATATGCTGTCAGTGTCAAGTTAAAAACCTATCAATTTATAGTATATCAATTGTTTGAATTTTAAAACGTGACTGAAATCCCACACTTTTACAATGCACGATTGCAGTGTCAAATGAACAATTTAGAAAAATGTTAGGAATTAACACTGATATTCTGTACATCTCGGAACAACATAAGAAAACATTAACTAGAAATGACTGTTTGCGTTTATATTCACATGCAAATAATTCATTAATTTAGGCTTTTTCATAGTTATGTTGCTACAGCCACCACTCAGCTGCACTGTAACATTCCATTCATTTGTCCTGTCAGGCTGAATTTTACAAAGATTAGAATAAAAAAAATTATGTATTTATGTATATGTGTTTTTAATAAACACAGGAATAATACAGGGACAATATAACCAATTTCTGAAAATGTACTATTATCTAGCATTTGTTTCTAGTTAGATATTGTGAAATGTTGATTTGCTATTCAATTTTTGTCTGTATTTTGTATTATTTAAGTTTACTTTTTCAACCCCTGGATCCAATATGATAATTCCTAAAACAGTGCTTTTGTATTTTTTTATTAGTTTTCAAAACATAGGTTTAAATATTGAGCGTGTCAAATGAAATAGCGTTTTACGTCTGCAGCAATAAAAAAATAATTTGCATACATTCAGCAGTGTCATGCAACTGTTTTTATTTGTTGGCACAGTGTGCACAACACACCTAAACAGGTGCCCACAAATAATGATATTAAAAGGAAAATCCACAAATCTGAGGGGGCACTTGAAATTGGCATTTCTGGTGTGAGCATGATAAACTATTCTTGATATAGTGGAGTTGTGGTATTTTACATCATTATATCCTGTATATCAGAAATGAATGTCGATATTTATGGAATATTCTGCTTTCCTGATATCAGAAATCAATATGAATTCTCATTCTAGCTACCTCAGGTACTTTTTTCTTTGCTTGTCCTGTTCCCTAATACAGTGGTTCCCAAACCTCTCCTCGGGGACCCCCAGACAGGCCATGTTTTTGTTTTAACCCTGAAAAGGCACACCTGATTCAATTAGTAAAAAGGTGTAAAGTGTAGTTGACTAATTTAATCAGTTGTGTCATTTCAGGGTGAAAATAAAAACCTGGCCTGTCTGGGGGTCCCCGAGGAGAGGTTTGGGAACCACTGCCCTAAAAGAATGAACAAACTGCTATTTTCCCGTGCACACCATTATTATTGGGATAAATCAAACATGATTTTTAGAAAACAAATTTGACTCTGCCTACTAGTTTCAAGTTCAACAACGCAGTGTTTATTGACATTCATTGACTGCTAGCCTGCACATTTGATTGGCTACACAGCACATGCAGAAGTCACGATTCACAAAGCACTTGTCAGCTCGCTTTGTAAATGTTGATTCCATAGCTGTGATTATGTAATGGTTTATGTCAGCTTGCAAAACAATTGGGGCTGACCAATACACATCCGGGAATAGAGCCCCAAAAGCCTGGGTCTGGTGACACCCTTGCTGTCTATTTAGTTCAATGGGCTACAAGTAGGCCTACTGCATATAGTTGACATTGTACTGTACAGTCGTGGTCAAATATTTTGAGAACAACACATGTATTGGTCTCCACAAAGTTTGCTGCTTCAGTGTTCATAGATCTTTATGTGAGTAGTTACTATCATACACTAAAGTATAATTACATGTATTCCATAAGTGTCAAATGCTTTCATTGACAATGACAATGCAAAGAGTCAATATTTACAGTGTTGACCCTTCTTTTTCAAGACCTCTGCAATCTGCCCTGGCATGCTGTATATTAACTTTTGGGCCACATCCTGACTGATGGTAACCCATTATTGCATAATCAATGCATGGAGTTTGCCAGAGGTTGTGGGTTTTAGTTTGTCCACCCACCTCTTGAGGATCAACCACAAGTTTTCAATGACATTAAGGTCTGGGGAGTTTCCTGGCCATGGACTCAAACTTTTGATGTTTTGTTCCCCGAGCCACTTACAGTAGGTATCACTTTTGCCTTATGGCAAGGTGCTCCATCATGCTGGAAAAGGCATTGGTCATCACCAAGCTGTTTTTGGATGGTTGAGAGAAGTTGATCTCTGTGTTGGTATCATTCTTTATTCATTGCTGTGTTCTTAGGCAACATTTTGAGGGAGGCCACTCCTTTGGCTGAGAAGCAACACTCACACCTGCCTGCTGCCATTCCTGAGCAAGCTCTTTTTTATATTTTATTTTATTGAACCTTTATCTAATCAGTTAAGCAGGTTGAGAACTGTTTCTCATTTGAAAGCGCTAAGGTGCAGAATACATAAATTAACACATGGATTACATAACAATGAAGAACAGACTAAAAATAATCAAACAGGAATACAGTGTGCAGATCTTCAGTATAAACAATGAAGAATTTGAACAGGTAATTCAAAATGCCTAAACAGCCAAAAAGAGTGTGTAGTCAACATGTACATTGGTCTGACAGTAGATTTAATAGTAGTACTTTAAAGGTAGTAAGAGGGACAGTGGATTCGAGCTTCAATGATTTTTGCAGTACGTTCCAATCATTAGCAGGAAGGAGAGGCGGCCAAATGCAGGCTTTTGTGGCAATCTGAGAAATATACCTGCTTGAATGCAGATTAATAATGGGTGATGCTCTGGAGAAGAATCGTCTTAAGTAAGGTGGAGTTTTGCCTAGTATGGACGTGTAAATGGGATAATACCAGTGAGTTTGGCGCCTGGTGTGTAGCGAGTGACATCTAACTAGTGTATTGAGGTTGCAGTGATGGGTGTTATATGGGGCATTGGTGACAAAACGGATGGCGCTGTGTAGGACTGGGACAACGAGATAACGTTGACGCAAAAAATATGTTGACGGAAAAATATGCACGTTGATTCGTCAGACCCAAAACAAAGATAGCAGCGCCGGTATGGGATCAAATAAGGGCCAATAATATTTTGAGGTTGCAAAGTGATGTTTGCATGTGTAAAAAAGTTTTGCATCTGTGGAAGAATTTTGTGAATGTGTAAAAACCTTTTGCATCTGTAGAAATATTTTGTGAATGTGTAAAAATGTTTTGCATCTGTAGAAATATTTTGTGAATGCGTAAAAAGTTTTGCATCTGTAGAAACATTTTGTGAATGTGTAGAAATATTTTGTGAATGTGTAAACAAGTTTTGTATCTGTAGAAATATTTTGTAAATGTCTGCAAATGTTTTGTGCAATACTGGAGTTACAAAACCCAAGTTACGAGTTGCAAAATTTTGACTGTGTCAAAACAGGGCCAAAACGTTATCCAATCAGCTCGTTGCTTATTGATTAGCCAATCAGAACGCTGCCCACCGAATAACCATTTCAATCGTTAATGTAGCTAACATTACACAGGATTCTGTGTATTTATTATATTATTAAGCCTAAACCTAAACGATTTTAAAATCAACAGGACCATAATACAAAAAATGAACATCATGATAAATTGCAGAAGGCTTAAATTTAACGATTGAGACCATATACTCATGAAAATGTTTACTGAGGTAATAAATCAAGTATATTATGTCTCTCATTCTCATAGACTATTACAGAATCCAAGCTCTTTTGCAACCAGATGTATCGCCCCCAGCTGGAATTCAGATAGAATGCAGGTTTAATGCACTTCCTCATTTGCGTCAATTTGCCAAAACGAATGCTCACCCTGTGGTTATGCAGTGTTTTTAGGGAATGTAGAAGGGCAAATGTAGTGATGTTACAAGGACTTTGCAATAGAGAGGCGCATGCTGGGAGACACAAACACATACACACACACACACCGCATACAGAGGACACTGAACTTAGAAATTCACATCACTTTCAGAACAGGCGATATGGGGTGGTAATTATTAACTTTATGTGAATATATTGGATTGGATTTTTATTTTGTTGAAATGCACGTTAATGTCTGCATTCTGCGATTCGTCCGTGTTCTCCACAATGTCTTAATCATACTGTAGGACCCGTTTGACCTACACAACTGCTCAGTTTAGTATACTGCTTCATATGGCTGTGGAGCTGTACTGTCAACTATAACATTTTAATCATGAAAGAAAACCATGACAAATTTATTATGAAAACATATTTGCCGACCCAATTTTAATCTTCCGCGACCCACCGCTGGGCCAGATTCACGGGTCTGAAGAGATAGGGGTCTCCTTGAAGGTGCCAGATATGTCATGAACAGTCCCAAGGTTCATATTGTTATTCGGGTCATTTTTTGCTACACATCTTGTTACCTTGTTGCTATGATCCCTGTCCAGGATGAGAAGTACTTTATTAAACATTGTACGATCAACCCGCTACCTGACTCAAGGATCATTATTTCAACCAAGAACCTTTCCTGCAATTTAATAATCTTTTAAACTGCTATTGTAGGCATCTGCTTACTGAGCGTCAGGCAGGGAATCCCAAACAAATATGTGACGTATGGTTTGCTAAACTGAAGGAAGTACCGTTGACAGAGCTGTCAATCAAACCAGAGCTATACCGTGACATCTAATGAGGTTGCAGGGTGGGCCCAACCTCTAGACACAGTAGAACAAGAGAGAAAATACAACCCTAGACACCTCAGAGAAATAAACTAAATCCATAGTGGGGACCCATTTTAGCCCGACAGCACCTATATTCACATTTTCTAGAACCCAGAGGCCTAAATAGGCATAAATGTTGCCTAATTTGCTGAAGGCATTTTAAGTGGGAGTTAAAAAGTCTGTAGTTGTAATCTAGAGAGGGTTTTTGACCCATGCAAAGATCACTGAATAAAAATCGATATGGCAGCCTGGTGGTTAGTGTATCTGACGGGTGTTTGTTAGAACCCAGGTTTGAATCCCTTAATGCAAAGGGAAAACCCTTTTTTTTTCTGTTCGAAGATAATCTTTAAATAGTGGCCAACAAGTATCGGCCTTTGACCTCATCATTACCCCAGTTTAGATATCTCTGCTTGTCCAGAGTGGACAAACTAAAGGAAGGCAGTCATTCCTCTGAAGGCATTTATGACCCCTCTCTTTTAGAATAGGAGAGAGTACACCACCCTAATTCGTCTCTTTAATAGACAGCTGCTTGCCCTCTTACATTCTCTTGTTACCCTTATAATTTTAGTTGTCTACAGCAGGACATGGATTGTAGGCTTCTGTATGATGGATTGTGTTGATGTTGGAAATCTTTTGAAAAAAATCTAAATACTGTGCATGATAATGGAAATTTCTATGCTCAAACAACAATTTCCCAATTTGATAATAGCCCATGACAACAATGTAAACTGATTAACATGCAACGTTATAGGTACAGCATTGGTTAAGGGGGAATTTGCAATACAGCTGTGAAATTCATTAATTGTTACATTGTAAAGGAGGAGCAATTAGGGTTAACAGTCTTGCTTAAGGACAGATGACAAAATTTCAAAATAGCAGTGGGTGGATCAGGGCCAATCACACACAGGTCAGATACCCTATTATGCCACTTTGCCGACCTGTGACTGGTTAGTCCAGATTCCATTTTATTTTATTGACAGGAGGAAGCTAGGAGATATGTAGAGGGAGACAGAGAGGAAGTGCACAGAAAGTGGCTGAGCAGGGGCTTGAACCGCAGGTGCCAGGGCACAAGTCGAGAGCTTAGACCACTACTCCAACTCTGGCACAGTCCAGGTTTAATTTTAAGGAAACCAAAGGCCAGCAGATGGAGCTATTCTCCCAATGTCCTCATAAGACTTTGAGTTATTGAAAAGTGTTCTCCAGGCAGATCTGCCTTGGAGGCAGAACTTATTTGATATGTTGATTCAAAAGAGAGGGAGGATCTCACATTATGTTTACTTTTGATTGATAATTAGGATTTATATATATGTATATATAAATATATTTATACCTAAAACTCTTATGAGACCCGATGTAAAGACCCGATCAGGTTCACATCCCTATTACGTAATCCTTGTCCTGCAAAGTTGTGATACATTCTCCTAACAGTAGATGAGGCTATTGTCTTGAATACCAATTGAGAAGTAATTGCCCTTACAACATGAGCATGGTTCTATTGTTTTTAAAGAGGAGATGAGTGGTCCTACTCATAGAGAAGTGTTACAATTATATTAATGTAAAATGTAGTAATGTACATTAAATAGCAGTTAAGGAGTAAATCCCTAAATCATCTAAAAATGAATTTGATTAAGAAAATCTTTTTCAATGTACAGTATTACCAAAAGGAAAATTAAATACATTGTGATCATGTCTTAATGTAACCAAGGAACATAATTATCATTTTTAAATGCATAACAGTTTTGTGCAGGAAATGTAACCTCTCACTCTGCCAAACATAAATACATGACACACAATTTGATAATTTCAACATTATGAGTGTTCCTGTGGGAACTATGGAGCCCCAACTTGCAAGGTAATAGTAATACTGATAAAAAGGTCTCACAAGGGTCCTACCAAACGTTCATTCCCTGTGTACAGCACACATATCTCTCATGAAACATAAGCAAAATACATTCAGCATTGGTGAAACAAGGCCTCTTAAATGTGTGATTGAGGAATAGGTATCTGAAACAAGGCCTCTTGAATGTGTGATTGAGGAATAGGTATCTGAAACAAGGCCT
>JACXGM010019107.1:0-18596 GCA_016801145.1 Umbra pygmaea | reverse complement strand
AGGACCGTGCTACAAGCTTGGCACGGACATTACCGTTAACCCAGGGCTTTTGGTTGGGGAAGGTCTTGACATTGACCCGTGGAACGACATCATCTATGCACTTGGTGATGAATGCTGAGACAGAGTCAGTGAATTCATCAATGTTGTCACCCGCTGCAACACGGAACATTTCCCAGTCTGTGGTTTCAAAGCAGTCTTGTAGAGTAGTAATGGATTGGTCACTCCATTTTTGAACTGACCGAAAAACCGTTTATTCCTGTTTAAGACGTTGTCTGTAGGTAGGGAGGAGAAGAATGGAAATGTGATCTGCCTTTCCAAAGGCAGGGCGGGGGATGGGTTTGAAGCTGTTACGGATCGTTGAATAACAGTGGTCTAGGGTCTGATCGCCTCGAGTGTGAAAAGAAATATGCTGATGGAATTTGGGCAGTATTTGTTTTTATGTTTGTCCTGTTAAAGTCTCCAACAACAATAAAAACAGACTCAGGATGAGCGTCCTCTAGGCCACTTATTATTCCATATAGTCCCTCAAGCGCGCGCGCCTTATTCGCCTGCGGAGGTACGTAGGCTGCTGTGATTATAGCGGAAGTAAACTCCCGGGGAAGATAGAAGGGACGTATGTTTACAGTTAGTAGCTCCAGGTCCGGTGAGCAGTGTGTTGAAATAACTGCAGCATCCGAACCCCAACGAGAGTTAATCATAATGCAAACCCCTCCGCCTCTTTGTTTACCTGATTCCGAGGTTCTGTCCTGCCGGAAGATGGAGAAACCAGCTGGCGTAATGGCCGTGTCCGGGATGGTGGAATCCAGCCACATCTCTGTAAAAGCTAACACGCAGCAGTTGGCAATGTCCCGCTGGAAGATAATCCGAGCATGAAGTTCGTCCATTTTATTGTCAAGTGATTGAACATTTGCAAGTAAAATGCTCGATAACGGTGGATTGCAGTATCTCGTCCGTGATCTGCATAGAATACCAGCTCGTTTTCCTCTCTTCTTTCTCCTTCGTCGCCTGCGTATGAGTAGAAAAGTCGACGGCGAGATATTCCAGTTGCAGCAATCGCTCCGGTAAGTGGAAAAAAGTCTGTATCCAGTGAATTACGTATATCCAAAAGTGCTAGTCGATCATACTGTATGAGCGACAGTGCAGAACGTGCAGAAATAAAAACAAAAAACACAGTAATAAGCCAAAACCTGCATAGAGTGAGCAGAGCCATTGTCCATGCGACCATCCTCTACGGTGCACAGTAGCTAAAGAATTTACCATTCTAAATAAACAAAATGTCTTTTTTTAGGACTCCACTAGTGTAGTACCATGAAGAAGTATGTGATTTGTGATTACACCAGGGAAATGGCCAAGGCAACATTACCATTAATAGAAATACATTCCTTTCCATGGTTTCAGGATCGGCCTGTTCTTCTGTCAAAGTAACAAGATGTTCACAAACATTTTTCCACAGCAGATTATTTCTCATTTATGTGATGTCTTACCATTTGTGTTTTCCTCCTGTTTTTTGGGATTTAAGGTAATCTGATCTCCTCCCAAGGAGACAGAGAGTCTGGTTTTCTTTCTGTCATGGACATCAAAATTGTAGAGTTTCATCTCTGTACAGGAAATAACATAAATTGTTTTTGTGTGTTAAAGCATTTGCGTTTACATAGAACTAATGTCCAATAAATCCTATATTGTAACACCATTTGTAATGCATTAAAAAAAAGACCGCAGACCAAATCTCTCAAATAACTAAATTACAAATGGTGCATTCACGTTTTGTTCTTTTTTATATTTTATTTCACAATACTGAAACACAAAATCAGTATTTAGCTATTTGTTCTTGATTTTTCAAACACCATTACAAAATGTAAAGTTTGTCCGCTGTTTGCAATGAACAAATCAAACAAAAGCAAATGAAATAGCTCAACACAATGAATGCATCAAGTGGTTTCCCCAAATCCAACTGAAAATGCAACCCCCTTAATAGAATACCTCACAACAGCACAAATATGCAAAACAGGTGTTGTCTCAAGCACGCCTGATGCAACTAATCAAAGGCTTCATTATTTACACAAGGTGAGCTTGAGCTGGAACACATGAAATAGCTGAACTGTCCAGTGCTTTGTTGATTGTCATGTTTGACTGTGTGTGAGAAACATGGCTAAGTCATAAGAATGGTCCAAAAAGTTACGAGAAGAGATAATCACCCTTCACAAACAAGGAACTATAAATATAGCGAAGGCAATGAATATTCCCAGAGACACCGTTGGAAACATAGTTCGCAATTTAAAAGTTAAGGAGAGTTGTTTACACTACCTGGATGGGGCAGAAAAAGGAAGCTATCGACAGCTGCAACCAGATTTCTGAGATGGCAGGTTTTGAAAAACCCTAGAGTGATGGCAAAAGACCTGCAGGAAGACTTGGTAGCAACAGCGACTGAGGTTTCAGTGAGCACAGTAAGGTGCATGATTAACGCAGAAGGTTTTCCTACCAGAACTCCAAGACGTACACCACTACTGACCCAAAAGCACAAGAAAAGTTGTGTCCAAATCATATAAAGAAGACCTTTTCGACACAATAAATTAGCAGTATGTCTGGAGGAACATTGGACATTCCAAAAGGACAATGATCCAAAGCATACCTCAAATTCCACCAAGGCATGGTTGCAGTCCTGGACGATTCTACAGAGGCCAGCATAATCACCTGACTTGAACCTGTAAACAATCTTTGGAGGGATTTGAAGAAGGCGGTTGCAGGATGAAAACAGCAAGAGGGTGCTCTACAAGTACTAAAGTTGCTTGCCATGAAGGGGTTATATAATTTTGAGACTGGAGAAGTCATTATCAGGTGAATTTGCATTTGGGGAAACCACTTGAAGCATTCGTTGTGTTGAGCTATTTCAAATGCTTTTGTTTTATTTGTTCATTGCAAACAGCTGAAAGTCAGAAATTTTGACAATAAACATGATTTGCCATGATAGTTTAATCATTTTGATTACAAATGTAAATGAGAATCAGTTCATCCTCACTTTTGCTGTTTCCTAGCCTGATATTCAGAACTGAATTTGGCATTCCGTTTCACTCCATTATTCAGTCTGTAATTACTTCCATAGTAGCTGTTTTCCACGATGGACGTTGTCAAATACCTAGTCCTCATCTCTTAACCTAATACCTAGTCCTCATCTCTTAAACAAATACCTAGTCCTCATCTCTTAACCAAATACCTAGTCCTCATCTCTTAAACAAATACCTAGTCCTCATCTCTTAAACAAATACCTAGTCCTCATCTCTTAACCAAATACCTAGTCCTCATCTCTTAACCAAATACCTAGTCCTCATCTCTTAACCAAATACCTAGTCCTCATCTCTTAACCAAATACCTAGTCCTCATCTCTGTAAATCATAAAACTAGTGTAAATTATAAAACATACACTAACAAGATTGCATTGAGGGTTCAGAGGGTTATGTAAAACTGCAGCAAGGTACAGTAAGTATATTGGCACCATCTAACTAGTCACCTTCCAAATTATAGGTAAATTTGATGAAAATTAGCAAAAATGGGCTGCGTAAACATTAAACATTATTTTTTGTTATTATTGCTATTTGCACAGTTACCATTTGCACAGTCATACTAGTGTTAACTTATTACATTGTATTTGCCTGCTACTCTGTACACTGCATTCAACTGCATTCAACTGCACTTTTCTATCTTTCTCCCGTACCCTACCCTTTGTATAATTCTTGTGTATTTGTATTCATGTGTAACTCTGTCTGTACTTGCACCTTTGCTTTATCTTGGCCAGGTCGCTGTTTTAAATGAGAATTTGTTCTCAACGTGCCCACCTGGTTAAATAAAGGTTAAATAAAAAATAAAAATAAAATAAAAAAACTGGTAATAAGCTATATTTATTACATAATATTTAGGGAACTTATATTATGTTATACCAACAGAATATCTAAAAACCAATGTTGATTTTTAAAATTTATTTTTTCTAAAAAAAGAATGGGAACACAAATCATGACATTAGATTCTAGATTAAACCTAACATTTTTACCATAAAGTACAGTTTTGATTGTAACAATATTGTTAATTGTCTTGGAAAATTATAATATAGCTCATTATAGTGTTGTTTATTTCATGACGATTCTGCTTATCTTTATCAAGTGTGCAGATCATTTTGAAGGTGACATTCTACAAAGTCATCCCTCAAAGCAATGGTTTGATTTAAAACCATATGTAAATAAGATGAAAGTTGTACCCAAATAGCTTTGGGGTTGAGAGTTTGATGTAATGGAAAAAACACATTGCAACAACTTAAGGTCTGCTATTCGTCTCCAATTTGTCATTATGTGTTCAAAGCAATGTGTTTTAGAGAACCACCCACTTGTACATAGGGAGTAAAACAGGTTTGCAAATTACTGCTCAGATGTGGTAATTACTTTCGGCTGGCAAATGCTACCGGTGTGTCTGAGCCAACATGATTGTAGTGTTTTTCTTACCTATTTCACTCTCTTTGATCTGAAGCTCCATTGGTGTTTTACAATTCCTGGCCAGAGTCAGAGTACTCCCCTCCACTGTATGTAAGAGTTTGGTGATGGTGTACTCTCGGTGCTCCTCTTTGATTCTGTTCCAACTCACCAACTCATCTTCCCTGACCAAATTGTTCACCACATGTAAGAATGCCTGTGGATTAGATAGAAGGCATCTTAACAAAACATTTATTTCACTGTGGACTTATTTTCATCTCCTCCTAATTGGTCCTGTCCAATCAGGCATGTAGCCAGAATTGGCTGTTTATGTGGGCCATAGACATTTGAAATCTGAATCAATTCAATACCACCTTAATGAATGAAGGTATAAAAAACATGAACAGTTATGGGTGATTGCAACCTTTGGCCTCCATTTTAATTGTTCACATACAACGGCAAAGACACTTTTTCAGCAGACCTTATTTCAGTGTTCTAAGAAGTCTTTTAGCTCATCTGTAATGAATCATGTTTTGATGATAATTTCTTATCAATATAATGCCACCCTGGTGAATGAAGGTTACAATTTCTATCAAAACACATTGTAGAAGACCTGACCTTACTTCAAAGATGCTGTCTCTACTGTCCTTAACAAGCATGCACTATTTCCCCCTGTTTCTTCTTAACATCAATCCACATAGCCAATGTACTTACTGAAAGAGCATCAAAACTTAGACCCTGAGTTAGCCGGACAAGATGATCTGGACAATATCTTTCTAAAATGATCCGCGACTATAATTTCACCTCCTCCGCAATCTCCAAAGATCAAAAAACTGCTCCTGTAGTTCCCCTTTTCAAAGGGGGTGATCATTAGACCAAATCTGTTATAGACCAATTTCTATCCTATAAAAACTGTTCGAAAGCCAGCTAAACAAACAGATTGTTAGCCAGTTTTAACTCCATAATACTCTCTCTGACTTGCAATCAGGCTTTTATCAAATCTGAGGGCTTACTGTCTGGAACTTTGCCTGTTTTTATGGGTGTGTCACAGGGTTTGATTATTGGGCCAAACCTATTCCCTGTATCGAGTAAATAAATAATGTTTCTCTCACTGCCTGCAATGCTCTCATTCACCTCTACGCAGACAACACTACTCTGTATACATCCGGGCCTTTGTTAAACATTTTGCTAACTACTTCAGCAATACAACACTCCAACTGCGTAGGTCTGGTATAATTAAATGAATGCTGTCTGTACATGATCACCGTACTTGTGGATTTACTCTTCAAACCTGAACTCATTTTGCACACATTTAAAAACAGATTTTTTTTGTATTGTATGTGAAACTTCAAGAATACTTCTTGTGTTCCTGTATATGGTGTTTAGTTAGTCATATTGTGTTTATGTCAGGGAATACTCCTTGTGTTCCTGCATATGGTGTTTAGTTAGTCATATTGTGTTTATTTCAGGGAATACTTCTTGTGTTCCTGTATAGGGTTTTAATTCACTTTCTTAGTTCTTTAGTGTTCCCCTGTCTGTTGTGGATGTTGTGGGATCTTGATATAGAGGGGCTTTGGTGCCCTCTAGTGGGGTTTATGTTATATGTACAGTTATCTGGGTTTTTCCAGCTAGTCTATTCAATCTCTGTGTGTTAATTGTTTTAGTAATTTAAAAAATCATTTTATGTGTATTGAACTTCACATTACAGCAATCTCAAAGTTGCACAAAGCATGTAATAATGCAAATAAAAAAATTCAAAGTCAATAATTGAAATTAAAATAGATCAAGGTCAATAATAGTTAAAAGTAAAACCTATAAAATACATTTAGTAAAAAACGTTTTTTTAAAGATATGTTTTTATGTTTCGTTTAAAGACATCTGTAGTCGCCTCAGGTTGTCAGGGAGTGCGTTCTACGGAGCAGCAGATGAAAAGGCCCTATCACCCATGCTGTGTAGTGTCTCCAGCTGTTGTTTATCATCACTTACCCAACTGTACTTATACTCCTGTCTTTGTCATGATTAGTTGTCCATCATTATTTCCTGTGTAATTTTTTGCTGTACACTCAATTCATACCAACTAAGTTATACCAACTAAGAAATCTGAGTTTCCCCTTTGCATTCATTATTCACATGTATACATGGGCAATGAGCTAGGCAAGCGGCACCAAAGTCCCAAAAACCAGTATAACTAGCCAATGCCACAGGAATCAAATAATAGAAGCCTAGTCCTAGAACATGTAATATTTCTGAAAATAGTAAAAGCCATGCAAGTTGAAATAAAGATTACCCAAAGAGTT
The DNA here is from genome assembly GCA_016801145.1 of Umbra pygmaea. Classification (NCBI taxonomy): domain Eukaryota; kingdom Metazoa; phylum Chordata; class Actinopteri; order Esociformes; family Umbridae; genus Umbra; species Umbra pygmaea. Next base: position 11,845 of record JACXGM010019107.1, on the reverse strand, counting down.
GCTTTAGTTATGGACAGTTTCACAGTTTGATTCTTCTCTAAAGAGTTGAACAGAGAGGACGAGTGAGAGAGGGCCTCCACATAGGAGATTACATCCACTGGTGTTAGTTCTCCTGAAGTCTGTTTTCCAATCTCCACCAGCAGGCTCTGAGGATCTGTAATATTTCTGATCTAGAAATAGAAGAAACAATGTCAGCTACAATAGATGTCTTTTCTCTAAAGACAGATATAAAATGGTCATTCCAGTTCTCAATTTGAATGGCATCCTGTCGGAACAGGATCCGGCACCTCTCAGAATTTGTGAGATTTGTTACGGGACCTATTTCGGCCAGATGCGCTAGCTCTGAGTAGCCTGGTTGACACCAGACCCTTCTCAGTTGTAACTGCACAGTAAAAATGGCTGTTTTAAATCAACACCCTAAGTGTTAAATTAACACTCTTCAGTGTCAATTTGGACCTATATAAACACTGAGAGTGTTAATTTAACACTTAGGGTGTTGATTTAACACAGCCGTTTTTACTGTGTGGGAGTGGGTCTGGGCAAAGGTTAATTCACAGCCCATTTCCAAAGGGGCGTCACCAACGGACGCCGCTCAAATGCCTCTCGGCGCAATTGGATATATCAGACTTTTGCAGAATTGAGTCGGCAAGACCGCAACATCTTTTTTTAGATATGAAGGCTTCGAGTGTTGTTCTTTGCTCAGTTTTTAATTAAAAGGAAACGTTTGAATTGCTTAAAATTGCTTGAAATAGAGCTGATTCGAACGAGTGATATTCCGGATGTTCCATTGCGGCAGCCATCGTTGTAATTGTCTGCTTCAACCAATGACAGTATATAGCTGCGCTATCGTCATTGTGTAAGGCCCGCCTCAATGGTTGTGATTGGTGCTCGATTTGGAAAAATTGGAAATGGGCTTGAATGAGCTCTTGGCCAAACTGACTTGCAGAGCAAATCTAAATTTGCCGGAAGTCCGTCAAGGTTCTCCCAGGCTAAGCTCTCAGGCAATTTGTCTATTTCCATCACTGTTTGCTGTCAATACTGTAACCATTCTTATAAAAGGGATAAGAGTTCAATCAAGTTACCTATTCTTCCTCACTAATTTGTTGCTTACTGATATACAGTTGTAATCTACGATAAAAGCGCGGAATCTACCTGCATGCTGAAACCATTGTCTCTAATGAAGAAACTAAATTTAAGAAATTAAGAGAATAAGGATAAAAAAGTTGGTTAAATTAGCTTTTAATTATAGAGGTAAGTATGGGGAAAATATTTAAACTCTGTTGTGCATAAAGAAATTAAGCTAGTTTATAGGCATTTTCCATAGATTTGAGTCATGAAATTTCCCAGAACCTTGTAACCCTGGCTGCAACACTATTCCAGATCTGTGTTGTCTTGATTTGCTGGTGTCAGTGTAGTGAGTAGATGACTGATCTTGAACCAAACTTTGGTGATTTACTTCTGAGAAGTCAAACAAGGAAATACGCTAATCGTCCATCTTGGGTGACACCCCCAAAAAGGGGGCTTTGGAGAGGAAAAGCAAAGGTAAGTGAAAGGCAACAACAGTTAAGAGAAAACTGACAAAGAACACACTGTTAACAAGCCAACAAACCAAAACCGAGAAGAAAAAGCATACAGAGAAGGACAGTGACTCTGAAATAGAAGATTGTTTTACTTTAATAAGTTAACTCAATGAAGTCTGGTCTCAAAGCAACTACAAAAAAATTTGAAAAATTATGCCGAAGTATGAGGTTTATTACATCTAAATTACTGTTGCAACTGCCCCTCGGTACTGTTACAACTGTCCAAACATTTTTCAGGGTCCATTTAAGTACAAATGATTTCCAGATTATCACATGTACACATGTTGCAGCAGTATGGGCAGGTAGGTGCCATATATGGGATATATATATGTATAATATGATATATATATATGTGTGTATGTGTGTATATGTTGTCTTTCTAATCCAAACAGTTGCTGAGATACTGAAGGAAATGTAAAAAGTGTTGCAACCGACCCACTCTCTCTTAGTACTGGTGAGTTTCATATCTATCCTGTGCAAATTTAATAAACAAAGCTCAGTTGAAAATGATGCATTGAAGTCTGCTGTGCATGTTACATTGACAGAATCCTAGCTGTGCAAGTCAGCCTCAAAATACTTAGGGCCAGACCAAAAACATCCAGAGCTAAAGCGAATGTTGGGCTGTTATTAGGCTAAGTATATACAGTGAGTTTACATGGTTGAGTTTTGTGAAGGGGTCTAGCTTTATTCATGGTTAAAGGGCTGGTGACGTTTTTAAGGCAGCGAATAGGGGGTTTAGAAGGCAACTTTCTCTTTCTTTTCTTTTTTTAAAAATATGTACTTCTTTGTACCCTTTGCTTTATTGCGACTCTGAGTGGAGGAGCCGTGGAGGTACAGTACCCACCTGCATGGGATGTTCTAAAGTAAAACGAACGCACCCTCAACGGGGCAGGGATAATTTCATTGGTCAACACTTCAGCTCGCGTTCTACTGGTTGGGGAATTTTGATAGCACTGTAACATTAACAATCCGAGAGCGCCTGAGTGCGAGGAGAAAGGCTGAAGTTGAGAGCAGGAAATCTATCCAAGAAACAACTTACCTGAGTCCAAGCAGAAAGTTTGAGCACAAGCAGAGCAAACCCAAGTGTGAGCAGTGACTATTTGAGTGTGAGAGCAAGGTTTTGAGGGAAATTATTACAAAATCTGAACGTAATATCTGCGAGAAATGCTCTCAAATTGAAATAATGCATTCTTGAATAAAGATAGGAATATCCATACTTAGCCCCCCCAAAAATTTCCAAAGGGAAATTTTCTCCAAGTTCCCTGATCCCTCATTGCCTGGCTGCTCCGCCCTTTTATGGGGGACATGCAGCCCAGGTGCTTCTGTTCCTGCCGCTGGTCTCAAATCCCTCTTAATACGGAGGTTCATTCTGTCACAGTACAGTTGGTGGTGTCGGAGGAAGGGAGACCAAGGTAGGTTGTTGATTGTTGTTTAATTTAATGTTAACCCAGTCCAAGAAGTGTATATGATATGTTACTTACAATGTTACTTGCTTTTCGCATTTGATACTTGCATTTCGGATCATTAAAATTGGGCCTAAAGACACATCTGTCATGTACTGAATGCAAAGATTGTATTGGGAAAAGAAGAGAATGTAAGCATATCTCAAAAATAATGTATCTACAGTCAATATTTGATATTCCTTTGTCTAATATATCTAATTGAGTATTAAAATAAAGACAACAACACAAAACCTTCACACAGGCACATACAAACACAACAGACAGGCACATGCACACACCTTTGAAAACATAGCTCAAATTTAAGGTAACAGTGGTTAGCTGGACAGGGGAAAAAAAAAAAGATACAGTATCAACATCAGCATCCAGATGTCTTTATTATTATACATTTTTTTTAGAAATACTGTACTTTATTAATGTGTCAATGGAACCAACCAAAATCATTATTTTTTTAAATTACAAATCAATGTCCTCCAAACCAAGGTTTCACAATCAATGGCATCTTTAAAGATTATTGTAAATAATCTACCAAGCATCCAGATTTCTGAGACAGCAGGATGTGAAAATGTCTTGAGTGACTGCAAAAGCCCTGCAGTAAGACTTGGTGGAAACAGGCACTGAGATTTTAGTGAGTACAGTAAGGCATGTACTAAACGCAGATGTTTTCCATGCCAGAAGTCCAATACCTACACCACTACTGACCCAAAAGCACAAGAAAACTAGGCTCCAATATGCTAATAATGCAAATAAAAAGCCACAGAGGTTTTGGGATTCTGTTCTGTGGATCGAAGAATAAAGTATTTGCTGAAAAAAACTTTCTGCCCACATTCAAGCATGGTGCTTGGTCGGTGATGCTCTGGGGCTGCTTTGCATCCTCCAGCACAAGAAACCTGCAGCATGTGGAAGGCAAGATCGGTTCATTGACATCAGGAAATCCTAGGAGAAAATGTAATGCTGTCTGTGAAGAAGCTGAAGCTTGGTCGTCATTATAAATTCCAACAGGACAATAATCCCAAGAATACCTCAAATTCCACAAAGGCTTGGTTACACAAGAAGTCCTGGAAGATTCTACAGTGGCCATCACAGTCATCAAACTTGAGCCCCGTAGAAAATCTCTGGTGGGATTTGAAAAAGGCGGTTGCAGCACTCAAACCTACGAATATTACTGAACTGGAAGCTATTGCTCATGAGTAATGGGCTAAGATTCCTCAGGAAAGCTGCCAGATGCTGGTGTCTGGCTATGCATCTCATTTGCAGCAGGCCATAACAGCAAATGGGTGCTCTACTACAGTGTTTTTCAACCCTCTCCTCAGGGAACACAAGCCGTTCCATGTATTTAATCTATTTCTGAGCTAGCACACCGGATTCAACTAATCTGCAAATTATCAGGCCCTTGATTAATGAATACGGTGAGCTAGTTCAGTGGCAACAGCTAAACTGTAGAATTTCTAGTGTGCCTCGAGGAGAGGGTTGAAATGCACTGCTCTACTAAATACTAAAGATGCCTACCCTGAATGGGGTTGAAAAATATTGAGACTGGAGTCATTATCAGTTGCATTTCCAGTTGAATGCATATTAATATTACTATTATTATTATCAGAGGTGGACAAAGTACTGAGTAAAAGTACTTTTCTGAGTAACTCTGATTTCACAAGTTTTGGGAAGTCCCTACTTAAGACAAATTGATCAGGTCAAAGGAGTTCACATCTTGGTTACAATGATTGATATTTCCTTTACTCTTTCTAATTGTTTTATAGGTTACAAATAAGATATGAACTCCCTTTACCTGATCAATTTGGTCTTAAGTAGAGAAAAAAAATTGTGAACTCAGAGTTAGTCAGAAAAGTACTTTTACTCAAGTAAATGTCCACCTCTGATTATTATTCAGCATATTATAATGTGTATAGATATTTATAATTGGACATAAAAGGTTCCTACACAAACCTTTAAACCCTGAAGGTTTCATTGAGGAACCTTTTTTTGGTTTTTGAAAAGGTTTCTGGAAGCACTTTTAGGGTTTCTGCCGGCATTGAAATCTGAGAAACCCCTAAAAGGGCCTTCTGGAACCTTTTCTGTTTACAGTGTGTGAAAATGTCCTTTAAACAGACAAAACAAAAGTAGGGTGTTTTGGTAAATCACAACAACTCTATGTTTACAGGAAAAAAATGCTTTCAAAGAAAAGAACACCATCCCTACCATGAAACATGGAGGTGGTTCAGAGATATTTTGGGGTTGCATTGCTGCCACTGGTACTGGGTACCTTAAATCTGTGCAGGGCACAATGAAATCAGTGCTTGATTGCAGTTATTGTAATAATAATACTAATAATAATAATAGGTTAAGAGTCCCAATATTTCTGTATGTGCTATTTAATTTGTTTTACTATAATGTACTAAGTAATTATGCAATAAATCAAAAACAACATTTCTGTTCTATTGAATATGAAATAAAGAATGGTGTATAAGAAACTACTTTTGTCAATTTTAACTTATTTTAGAAAAAATTGTGTTTTGAAAAAACGTCTGTATAACATGTCCCAAAATGGATTGAAAACATAAATGTCTACGTGGTCCAACGACCGAATAAAGATAGTCCAACAAAACCATATTCTACATAGGGATATTCTGTTACCTTGTGAAGATGAAAATGATGAGGTAAATGAGCTAAGGCCTGTTAAGTGGCCAAAGACAAGACCAAGTCACAATTCCAAGAAGAGGAAAACTGATTCATAGGATGATTGTAGTTTCATTCTGTATATTCATCAGAGTTCCCTAAAAATAGATTCAAAAAGGCTTATGACATTCCAAAGAAATCCCCTGTCATTCCTACAGTAGATGCTGACAAGATCAGGAAAATACCATCTGATTATTAAGAGGAGGCCTCAGGTGGAGAACCATCAAAGTTGTTTGCTGAAGAAACATAGAAGTGTCATGAGAAAACTGAAGAGGATCCCTAATCAAACAACTGCTGAACAACCTCCTACAGAAGAGGTGCTAATAGACCTCAACAGTCCCGCACCTCCTCCGGTTCCGCAAGTAAGAGTAAGAGTTATAGACCATAAGAGAGGTACACAGTCTTTTACCTTTAAATTGTTTGGGGATTTTCAGTTTGTTTTTCACTCGAAATGATATGGTGTATGCTTATAAGTCACATTGTAGCTGGTCAGCCTAAGGCATGGTTTAAAACGCCTTAAACATTATACAGATTTTTCCAGACGTCTGGGAGAAATTAATGGGAAATTTATTTCCGGAACTGGAGGAGGGGGCGGGACTGTTGAGGTCTATACTAAAATATCCATTGTGACATCAGATATTGGTGATGATGAAAATGTACCCATGTTGATTTTGGATCAAAATGATGAAAGAAAACAAATTATTAAGGAAAATGCTAGTTGAGAGCTCTGAAAGCAAAACAATGAAATGAAAGAGAAAGAGTTGAAAATGTTGAAATATGCTGATTGGAAAGGTCACACAAGCGCCTTGTAATTTCCACTACACACAGTTATTTATGAAACGTGTTGAAGTAGAGAGCAGCAGAGACAGGGTCGAAGGTAACTCAAAAGGTTTATTAAACCAAAACACTGTTAAAAAAACATGACTACAAGGAGTCAAAAAAGTAGTTAGACAATGAAAACTTCTCTTGATCAAAGCAACAATAAGACACCATACATCCAACAACAACTGACAGGAAGCGACACAAACACATTAGTTTAAATATTATGCCGAGGATTAAACAGAAACAGCTGTGGAATGATTGTGACACAAACTGGTGATCTATTGGCTTGAACAAACCATGTGATAATGGTCATGTGAATGCCTTACTGGGAAAAACTAGACAAATGACAACAACAACACACGCAGGGTAGAAACCAGTTCATCATGCCAGCTGTCGCCAGGGGTCGACCATGGCACCTTATCTCTTTTGCTCATACTCTTTTAGTGAATTTTAAACAAGCACATCATTAATTTAATGAGGATAGAGTATTTAGCCCAGCAGAAGTGGTTAGGTCATATTTCAGATAAAGGGGCCGATGCAGATTTAAGAGGGGAGGGTTTTAACAACATCATTTTATAAAAATTGGTCAATGTTTTAGAAAGGTGGCGTGTTCTCACCTGGTATATATATATGTAGAGATCAGGTAAAAATGCATTGTAACATTATTGTTTTCCAGAGGAGATCTATTGTATATAAAATGCAAATTATATAATATGGAGAACGCAGACCAGGACATGGCAGAACCAACTGTGTACAAAAGACCAATATGTGCCAATAAATTGTTCATACTAACCACACAGTTACTGTAAGTGTGCATCCCTGAATGTTTTCATGCTCTTAAATTTTTAGAAAGTCTATGAATAAATGGAAATACTTAAGAATGTTGACCGTGAAGGTCAGCGTGCCCTAGTGGTCTAAGTCGCTGCATTGCACAACAGTACATCATGATAGTCACGGGTTTGAGCATGACTATGGGTTCTCTGATTTTCCCCGGGCCTCCTGCACTCTATGATACAGTCTAGGCCAAATACCAATGATGTTTTCAAGTCATGGCATCCATAATACATTGAACAAATAATAAAAAATACAGTATGGTACATTCAATAATTTAGTAAATAATGAAATTGTGTTTCATGTTTAATATGTAATGTAAATTAATGTACAGTAAATGAAAAATGATTGGGACCTTTCTGATTTTCAGTATTTCAGCTTTTTTTCTACAGTGACAAGTTATTCTATCAGATCTTTAACCAATACTGTATCTCCTTTTTAGATAAAGGAAACCAGAGTAAACAACAAATGTATATATTATAAAATATGAACACTAATTTATTTGTATTACTATTTTATTTTTTTACCAGATATAACAGTACCGATGTTATTAATAACCATATATTGAGTGCAAGGAGACTGATAATAAAAGAGGAATTGGGTTATGCACAATATTGTTGAATATTTAAATGAAACAAGTATTAACAATTTGTGGTTTTGTAGACCCAGGTTCCCTTTAAGTTATATTTACATGTTTCAGTTGAAGACCTGATAGCATCCAGTGTTCAAAATCTACAAAATTAGAAAGGTAACACATGCTGTACATTAAAAGCCCAGTAGATCTGTCAGTTCATTGCACTTGTCAGGTGATGTTCTGTAATGTTTCATACTTTATGTGTTGTGTGAATGCCAGGAAGAGTACTGTTTTTGGCTGAAACTGATATGGATAATAATAAAATCCAGTCAGTTACCAAAAGAGGGCAGTATCCTATTATAAGTGTGTCATTGGTTACCATTTGTTTGAGTACTTACATATTGAAGGGTTCTGTTTACACTTTGTGTTATGCACAAAATGTTTTGATGACAATTTTTCTTGGGATGCTCTGGAAAAAAACAATTATATTAATTTGAAAGTCAGCTAGGTTAAACTCTAAATATTTACAACTGTGATTTCACCAGTAAAACCAAGTGTTGGATACATTTGAGAAAAACACTGCTTATAACTATTTGAATACTCTTCAGCAAAAAAAATTACAATCGTACATATCTGATATGTCCTCCTCCCAATCTCCAATAAACCTTTAAATTAAACACTAAGAGGACGACTTGATAGTTCATACAGATATGCATCAGAAGCTTACCTTGACATTCTCCATTGCCTGGATGAAACTGCTGAGTGCCTGAAGTAGAAATGTAATCTCTTTGGCAGGTACAAAAAAATGATCCATTTGTGTTGTGACACTGTGAAAACAGTCCACAGATTTGGGCAGTCTTGCATTCATCAACATCTGAAAATAAGAATGCAGATAGGGTTCTTTTCAGTAATTAAATACATGCAGTGTACGTATAACCTGATTTTCATTTGTGTATATAAACCAGACCTACAATACATACCAATGCATTCTGTCCCGTCATTTGGTTGAAAGTTAATAAGCCCAGTTGAAGTGTATCCTGGGGTACAGGTGCAGTAATAGCTGCCATTTGTGTTGGTACAGTTGCTGTTGTGTCCACAAATATTGGTAACATTTTGGCATTCATTGTCATCTTTTATGATAGAAGGAGGCAGAGGGAAGAAGAGGTTATAATGGTGACAAATATATTACAGTTTACATTTACTGGCATCATACAAGTTAACTGCAATGATGATATACTGTATATAGGGATGAATATGAAGCCATTTTATAGGACTAGATGAAAACTGTTCCCTGGTGATGTTCCAATACTCCAAAATGATTGTATGCCCATTCACAATGCTAAACATATTCAAGAGTTGTTTCATGAACACCAGGATGATGTCAAATATCATCCTTGGCCTCCTGATCACCAGATCTAAACATCATTTAAATGTTATGGGAGGCTTTGGAGTGGAGATTTAGAAGTAGATGCAAACCTTCATCCCTGAAATAACTGGAGGATTTCCTTCTTGAAGAATAGTGCAATATACTACAAACATTTGAGGACTTGTATGATGACATTCTAAGTTTGCTATATGAACATATTAAAACTGGGTTGTACGGTTTGTAAAAGCAATCATCAGATGTTCACCATTCAAATTCTATTAAAACCCATATGAAATAATCACATTGTCTATCGAATATAAGATAAGTCTAAGATAAGTATATGATAAGTCTTTCCATTTGTGTTCATTTGTCAAGATATGATGAATTTACAGGTCTTCCTCCCAACTGTACCTTGTGTACAAAGCCTACCCGGGATAGGATATCCTCAGCTCTGAGTAATGGTAAGTGACAATACTCAGGAGGAAGTATGACCATAACATTCCAGACCTTTGAACCACCATTGTTGCAGAAACACTGTGTAGGAAAGGTTTTAAAATGACATTCACTGGCTTCCCTAGGTAACAGAGAAATTATACTAACATAATAAGCAATGTCAGGGAGATGAACAAAAGAATGTATTCACGTTGACAGTCTCAAACGGATTCTATGTCCCTTTCTAGAACAAAGAACACTGTGTCTGGTAGGGGATCTAAGAACATATTATTTGAAGAGCATTTTCAAATCAGGGTTTAATCATCTGTTGACTGAACTATTAACCTATTAATTGTTTAAACACAATCACATAACAAAGCTGAAGCACAGCTTTACACCTCAGAAATAATCGAGGTTTAAACAATTAGAACTTAGAAATAAAATTCAGAATAATAATTGTATTATTTCAGATTTAAACCAAATACTGTATAGACAATATAGTAATATGTTCATTTTTTGTACCCAGGGATGCCAAATTAGAAGGGCTTAGTGGGTAAATATTTCCCACTAGTGATTCAAGTAGGGTATCTTGTGAGAATCTTTCTTCAGAGACAAAACATAACATAGTACCCTTAATAATTATATTGTAAATACATCCTTATGAAACGTATTCAACAAAGAAAACTCAAAAAGTCCCTCAGAAAGCAAAATCACCACTTGATAATCAGTCTTTCTCCACTCACTCAAGTCAAATTACCAGCAGTCATCAGACAAACCTGTACAACAATCCACTAGGGGACGCCTTGGTCTTGTTATGGATAAGTCTATATTTAGAGTTTAGCATATCTGCTTAGTTTGGTTACACCATATCCAGGAATAACTACAGGGGGAAATTGACCTACTGAGCATCTGTGAATAATCACCTCAGTGTATAGTTGAATAAACTAAATTGCCATTTTGTTATATTTCAGTTTGCATTTATGTAGACGAAGTGTAATATTGAGTTTGAAACTCCAATCCAACTTTAATACCTTTAAATGAAATATTTGCCAATGAATAGGTGTTTTCTTTGTTTAAAGAGGATCAAAATGTTTTCTTCAAACTAGATTTATGACTTCTATGTGATAGACTAATCTTTAACATTTAAAGGATTTAGAGTATTACTAATTTGATGTGGCCATCAACAGAGGTATATTAATGTAGTGAAACAATGTAATACTGTATATTTCAAAAGCATTTGTATTTTGTGTCAGCTTGAAGTTTTCTAATATATAACCATAAAATATTTTCAGAGTTTAATTTATATTAGGCAGTAGGAACATATAAACCCCCATGTTCATTATCACAACACAATAAAATGGAATTCAAAATAGACGTGTCTCAGAAATTGAAAAACTGCAACAATGTTGGCTGTTATGGAATTATATAAAGATAGTCATACCATGGACCAGTCAATAGGATCCAGATATTTCAGAGCTCTTAGTTAGTATATTTATACTATAACCCATATAAACTCATTACTACGTGTACACTGCAAAATATATAATAAATAAACAAGAAGAAGTTAATTTGAATAATTTATATTTATATTTCAATATTTACAGAGGAATTGGGTTGGAAAGTCGTTTGACTTCATCTACTCTATTATTAGCAGAGGAGGTACAGTATTTTGATAAACAAGACTGTAGCTTTTCTCTCCTGTCCCAAAGCATGGATCAAACAGGCTGTTATCTAATCCTAAATAGAAGTTATATTGGAAAAAATACACGCATTGGTATTATAAAAATCCCTCCAAACACAAACCAAGGGGATCATTTTTTGGCTGTGCACATAAACAATTCTTTGCGTAAACCATGCCTCCAAATTGAGATTGACGTTAGCTTTAGAATGTTTGTACCGTAAAACTACGTGTAACGATTCCCAATTCCCCTTCCCTGGACACTGCCACTTCCCTATTCCATCCCGCTCAGAACTACAATTCCCATTTATCAGTTCTACTTTCTGTGGACTACAGCTTCCCTAGTCATACCTCCTAAGAACTACAGTTCCCATACCCGGACTCAATTATCATGATTCACCACACCTGCATACTCCATTTAGTATATAA
>JACXGM010019106.1:0-18596 GCA_016801145.1 Umbra pygmaea | reverse complement strand
AGCTGGCATTTGCCCCAGTACTTTTTAAAAGTAGTGTGGTGCCGCCTCAAGGTTACACAGCAAAAACGTCAGTGTTAAATGAACACTCTCAGTTTTTATATAGGTCCAGTGGACCTACATACACACTGAAGAGTGTTAATTTAACACTGACGTTTTTACTGTGTACTTGCGACTTATTGCCTGAAATCACTGTGGACATATTTGAAATAGGACAAGTCTTTACTCAAAGAAAAAAAAATCTAAAGTAAATTACAAAAAATCAAAGTAGCCAGATCTACAGTCATTGTTTGTGGGAACTGTAATACAGATATTGTTCATGTGTGCACTGTAGTAAATGGCATGTAAATAAAATGTATGAAGTCAAACTAACCCTCTATGACATCCATTTTTATTTTGGGGGGGACATTCAACCCCATTTTCTGGGAGCTTGGGGGTCCCTGATAACATATTGATAATAAAATCCCCCCTCCCCAATAAGACATTGGTTTGTTGTCCGAAGGCCACAATGTGCTACGAGGGTACTAAAACACCAAGGTTTTCTATTGTACTGGTACATATGATAAGTGGAATAAGGTAAACAAGCAATGTATGCATTAGAAAAATATTTATTTTGACAAACATCAATCACAAATAGTTTCAACTCATCAACATCACACAATCAAGGAAACAAACCCCTACTAAGCCATTTTTTTTTTACATTAATCATGTCTTTGACTTTCTATGTGGGTTTCTTTTTAAGTGTACTGCTTACCATATAGAGCTAAAATCAGTATTTTTACATATATTATATGCTCTGTTGTTTTAAACTATGGTTGCTGTTTTTTGCTTTTATGATTCAGAATTCTTACTAAGGTTTGTAGTAGTTTTGACCCAACGAGAAAGAAAATCCAATCATAAATCTATAGCACAGATGCCATTAGACAAGGCATGTACTGCAACGATAATTGTTACATGACTTGTTTATCTGGATAAATGTCGACTATGTTACTCAAATGAATGTGAATGATAACAGTTATCTTTCATCTACAAAGCATACAATTAAGACACACATGTTTATCTCACAAGCTCAGGGAAACTTCAGAATGATCCTCAAGATGTGAACTGAACGTGGGCTGCCATAGATTTAAAATTACGAAAATGAGCCCGGTGTATGCACTCACACAGACTAACTGAAATGTCGGAGGTAAATAGTCGGACTCGAGTACATTCTCTTGCAGGCACCTTTTCCAGGTAACGTTCTTGCATCCGGTAGAAGTTTGTATAGTAGATTTTGTTCTTTTAATTGACTTTTCAACATTGATTTCGACAATGTTATTGTGGCCTCACAAAATGGCGGCGGCCTCTTGTTTACGTCCCAGAATGCACTGCGCAGTGACGTCGGTTGCCAAGCTCTATTATGTCATACACCATAAGCTGTGGCTGTAAAACGTCATACAACAAAAGAAGCGCTGAATGCAAAATATGTGCTATTACGATAAAGGATTCTGGTTCAACCACATCTAATTTTGCCAGGCACCTGAAAACGCAACCTAATAGGTTAGCAAACATCTTTAGCTCAGCATTGGCCATCTAACATTAGCTTGCTTCTTTTTTTGGCTACGTCCAAGGCATTGGTAGGTTACTCCGACTGTCATTCGCTAGATGTTATGAAAAGATGAATGAGCGTTTGTTTGCTTGCCAAACTTGTGGTAGTTGATGAACGTAATCATTTACGTCCCGCTGGCTGCCACCGCGTTAATTATTAAGTGGCTTCAAACAGGTTACAGGTTAATGTTGATCATGTAACATTACCTGTTTTATATAGTTAACCTTACACTGGACTTGAGATTCTGGGGGATGTGTTGACTTACCGTAGTTTATAAGCTGTCATTAGTTGTAGACGCAGTGCACATTACATGGTTGTGCCTTTTAGCATTATTATTGCTAATAATTTTAAGTAACTGTCTAATAATTTACCTTGTTTTTGGCAGCAATAGTGTTTTGCATTTTGCTACAATTTGTTTTTTTACAGTTTGCACTAATTGGGAGGAGGATGTAAATTATGGCACGGTGAGGTATAATATTTTCTGTATTAAGTTCTCATGGCCCCACAGAGCCTGCACAATAGGAGGTAAGGTCTGTCATTATGATTCAGCAACAGACAAGCAAATTCTTTCTTCTTTAGTACCTCAATATTTGGTGTGAACTATCCTGTATGTCCATGTTATAAGGCAAAATATAGTTATTAATTTTAACCTAAAGTATTCCTGGTGTTTTTGTCATATATTGCAATAGCCTGTTTACATTGATTATATACACCAAACAAATCAGCAAGGCTACTACAGTATTCTAAAAGATAAAGTAGTCATAATAACATACTGTATTACATTTACATGCTTTGAATTTCTTATACTGTATAGCTATGTAGTGTTCTAAGCAGCCTGGATGGAACGCAGCAGGTAATACAACACTCATAGCCATGAGAGACTTGAGACTTGACTTGGACTCTAGCTTAGAGACTTGAGACCTGACTTGGACTCTAGCTCAGAGACTTGTAACCATCTCTGACACAAACACACCAAGTCACCCACACACACACAGAAGCTAAGTTCGCCGGAGCGAGAGAGCAGCTACGGTAGTTAACGGAGCACAACAGGAGACACCGAAGCCACAAAACGCAACTAATCACAGTTAAATGGATTTTCTGTATTTCGTGCTTAAGTTTTTGACTCACTTTACACAGCGCTTAAGTGTTTGGCCTTCCGTGAGGTTTTCCGGTATCTTGTTGCAGCTGACACAGAATTTAAACGTCTCCTCCATCTTCTGAAACATCTCCTTGTAGTTTCGGAATGCCCCTTTTGTTTTTCCATCCAGAGCTGCCCTGGGGTGAAACAGACTTGTCACTTGCACAGTAAGAATAAGAATCAAACAGTAACAATATTTAGCCATGCTGGATTTTCCAAGGGCGACATATGGAAATTAAAAGCTACGTGACTTACCTGTATTCCCCATAGTCCTTCATGTTAAGTTTGTTGAGAATGACCTTGGAGAGGCCCGGGACCTTGGACTCCATAAAGTAGAAGCCGGCACGGTCAGAGAACACGCCATCAATTCCCGGAGCAAAGGATTCTGGGAGCGATGGGACATGTCCAGCCATTTTGATCTCTGCATGTTTTTACCAAGGGGACACAGAGAGAGAAAATTATGTAGATAATCAGTCAACTTCAAATATGTTGTACAGATCCAATAAAAACTATTACACCCCATTGCAAATTGAGTTTATTTTCAAAATGTAAAGACTGTCTGCTGTTTGCAATGATCAGATCATACCAAAGCATTTGAATATAGCTCAATGCTTAAAGTGGTTTCCCCAAATCGAACTGCAAAGGCATCTCATAATGACTTCTCCATTCTCAAAATTATTTTATATAGGTATTGTATTTTGTATAGAATCTCTCACACAGCACAAAACAGGAGTCTCAAGCATACCTCCCACATGGAAAACCTGTGCAAAAAATATATGTATATTTATATGTATATATATATAGGATTCCTCAACATATATGTACATATGTGTCCTGAATATATTCATGAAATATATAAATTGTGCTTCTCCCAATAATGTAATATATTGCATATTATATATTTTAACATGTACTATTATATGTTAAGATAATGAAATATATGAATATGCAGTATTTTAAGCCTTTTTCATCAACACGTCTTAGAATAAACTTTCAAGACATTATTTTCATGAGAATCCTCTTGTTTTTGTGAGTATAACTATTGTTGACAATGGAACATACCAAAAATAATCACCAGTTTAGGCCATATTGCATTAAATTAACTACTGTGAAAAAGAGAATTATTTGTATACAAACAAGAGTCAAAATATGTAAATTGTACAATATATATTAACATAATTTTGATAAAATGCATTGTAAGCAAAAAACAACTGGGTATGGTCAGTCATCTTCATTTAATAAGGACCTTTATTCACAGTATCATACAACTGTCATTATGTCACAATCTACAGGAATCTAATGGAACTACTAAATACACCAAGGTTTTGACTTTAGTCATTGTAAAGCAGCATATAGCACCTTGTTCAGTTTCAGTATAATGATCCACTTTGTACTCAAGTTTACATTTCAAAAGAGACCTATTATGAAAACAACATGAATGCTATTCCTCTGCAAAAGTACTTTTTAAAGTAACGACTAGATAATAGAATGAACACATGACAGGAAAAAATACAAATGCAGATGTATATGTTTAATGCATATTACCACCTATAATTTTGTCATACATCAATATATTTAGATATATTTTAGACACATTAAAATATATTTGAAAATGGCCAAAATGGAAATACTGTATATGTATGAAATAAATGGCCATAGAATACATGTTAGAAACATGGCTAAGAGAAAAGAATGGTCCAAAAAGTTGAGGGAAGGATCATCCCCTTCACAAACAAGAACCAGGACACAAAAAGATAGTGAAGGCACTGAATTTTCCCAAAGACACCATTGGAAAAAGAGTTCACATTCAAAGTTAAGGGAAAAGTGGTCACACCACCTGGCAGAAAAAGGATGTTATGAATTGCTTCAACCAGATTTCTGAAATAACAGGTTGTGAAAAACCCTTGAGTGACTGCAAAAGACCGGCAGCAAGACTTGGTAACAACAGGCACAGAGGTTTCAGTGAACACAATAAGGCACGTACTAAAAGCAGAAGGTAACTATGCCAGAACTCCAAGACATACACCACTACTGACCAGTGTTGGGGAACGTTTCTTTAAAAGTAACTACTGTAGTTTCTTTGCTTCTCCAAAATAACAGAACTTCACACCCGGTCAGTATTGAGGAAAGCCACTACAATCCCACAGTACCCAACCCACCCCCTCCACCAATTCTTTCAGTTATTGCCATCAGGTTGACGCTACAGAGTCCCATTTGCAAGTAAAAATATGTACAAAAAACTTTCATTCCCATGGCCATTATGACACGGAACAGTCATACAAAAAGCTAATGTACAGCTAATGTGGATAAATTGTTTTTATATGTGTTATATGTTTATTATGTCATCTGACATATTATGTCATTTTTCAAAGACAAATTTCTGTCACTCGTGACAGACAAAGTTTTCCTTATCTCCATAGGTACCGGTAAAATTGCAGCATGTGGAAGGCAAGATGGATTCCTTGAAGGATCAGGAAATCCTAGAAAAATAATGTCAAACGGTAAGGAAGGAGTAGCTTGAGTGCCATTGGACCTTTCAACAGGACAATGATCATTTGAGTATAACTCAAAGTCCACCAAGGCTTGGTAGTAGAAGAAGTCCTGGAAGATTCTACATTGGCCATCACAGTCGCCTGACTTGCACCCCATAGAAAATATCTGGGATTTGGTGAAGGCGGTTGCAGCATGCAAAACCAAGAATATTTCTGAACTGGAGGCCATTGCTCATGAGGAATGGACTAAGATTCCTCAGGAACGCTGCCAGAGGCTGGTGTCTGGCTATACATCTTGTTTGCAGCAGGTCATATAACAGCAGAAGGGTTCTCTACTACAGATGCTTTCCTTGAAGCGGTTGAATAATTTTGAGACTGGAGAAGTCATTATCATTTGCATTTGAATTTAGGCAATAATTTGTTGTGTTGAGCTATCTCAATTGCTTTTGTTCAATTTGTTCATTGCAAACAGCTGAAAGTCTGTAAATGTTGACAATAAACCTGATTTGCAATATGGTTGAATAGTTTTGATAACTGTGTATATATATCCTACATATATGCTGAATCAGGTATGTTTTTGAATTGGCACATTGACTTATGAGACAAATACTGTGTCATTTAATTGTCTACACCAGTAAATATTCATAATATGGCTTAAGCTATGGAGCATTAAAGACAAGACTTTACAATGATTGACAGATTAACCACACCCACTGTTTGGGTAAACAATAGATCAGAAGGACATACTACTGGAAACTAATGTCACTCAAGATGAATGATTTGAGAAATGAATAAGAAACTTGAGAGTCTGTAAGTTAGGTTCAACATGCATAATGTATTATTCCAAATGTAACATTGTATCAAGGAACTTGGTGTCTGACATCAACAGATTAGTCTAATTGTCAGAAAACATGGGGGGATGAATGCTAGGAGCAAAGTGGGAATATGATGGAAATCTGGACGGCTCAAGCCAGGAACACCTGGGGATTTTGGGTTAAGTTACTGGGCTTTGGTTACCGATCACTGACATGTACAGAATAGAGGGTTTACTGTGTATCCCCTATAGTGGCATGATGCCCTGTTCCCTTAGCAGAATGGTAATGCCTATTTAAAAAGACCTGGAGATTTAAGCTCTGTAATGGAATATCAGAGCATCATTTATCATCCGGTTGCTAAACACTGGTGTTGATACAGGAAATGGAACCCTCGTGGCCATGGAGCATTTGTGGCCCAGAGTCTGGAGCTCAGTCTACCACACCAAACACTATAAAATGTAGTGTTTGTCTTATCATGATATATGGTCTGATATATCACAGATTTTTATCAATCAGCATTCAGGGCTCAAACCACCCAGTTTATAAAACAATACATGAAATGTATTACTGTTGTTCGTCACAAATGGAGTACGATCAACATTAACTGTTCTACATTGTGATAACTGTGTTTGGTATACTGTATACAGTGGCCTCCAGATGTTTTCTCCCCCTGGTTTAAGATGAGAAAAAACTGTTGTAAAATCACAGTGTAATTTACCAATCATTGACTAAAAATAGGAGATGTATAGACTTTACTATGGTTAAATTCTATCATGAGGAAGTCTTAAGTGGCGCAGGTAATGTGGTAAAAATGTTTTGTGAAAAATATATTATACCAACCCCATCCAATATCAAACTCACTCCTATGAACTTGATTGTGGGGCTGTTTTGCTTCCGAAGGAAATCCTGTGAAGCTTGTGAGGATACATACGATACCATGCGAGGATACATACGATACCATGTGAGGATACATAGGATACCATGTGAGGATACATAGGATACCATGCGAGGATACATAGGATACCATGTGAGGATATATAGGATATCATGTGACGATACATAGGATACCATGTGAGGATACATAGGATACCATGTGAGGATACATAGGATACCATGTGAGGATACATAGGATACCATGTGAGGATACTTTACGTAGGATACCATGTGAGGATACTGTACGTAGGATACCATGTGAGGATATGTAGGATACCATGTGAGGATACGTAGGATACCATGTGAGGATACATAGGATACCATGTGAGGATACATAGGATACCATGTGAGGATACTGTACGTAGGATACCATGTGTGGATATATAGGATACCATGTGAGGATACATAGGATACCATGTGAGGATACTGTATGTAGGATACCATGTCAGGATACATAGGATACCATGTGAGGATACTGTACATAGGATACCATGTGAGGATACATAGGATACCATGTGAGGATACATAGGATACCATGTGAGGATACATAGGATACATGTGAGGATACATAGGATACCATGTGAGAATACATAGGTGACTTGATTTTACAGCAAAATCTGGATGCATCTGCCAGGAGGCTACAGCAAATTAATTGTTCCAGCAGGACAATAAACCAAACCCTTCCTCCACGTATCAAGCTGTTTCAAATTATTACATTCCCCTGACCTAAATAAATTGAAAACCTGTGTGGTGTCTACAAGACGAGGGTCTAAGAGTGAAGACAGGGGAACCCTGTCTAAAAGTTTTAAATGGTTGACATCTCTGAACTAACTTAAAGGAATATAATGCATTGCGTAACCCACCTGAAACAGATTATTCTGCCTACAAAATAGAACTTTTATTTTCATGGGTCCAAATTAAAATAACCAGAGTATATGTTGGCATTTTTCATGTCCAAAAGTCATAAGTAATGTAAAGCTTGAATTAATTGATTTCCCACGATAGCAGTTTACATTCTCAAAAGACATGTATTACAGTAAAAGACCTAGTACGATTCTGTTATTAATAGTTTATTCTAAACCATTAGATCACTTTACTGAATATTCATGTAGCTAAATTACACCATCACTTTTAAACAAGTAAAAAACATCTGAAGACTCTCAAGTCAGCCAAAAGGATTTCACAATACCTTGTGTGGTTTAAAGGTTACTGTTTCCAAAGTCTTGGTTCTTCCCCGGGTTTCGTCTGCTACTCCTCAGCCCAGAATACTTGTTGACGGATGAAGACTGTGATTGACAGCTTGCCAGGATGGGTGGTGGTTAAAATGCTCCTAAGTAAGGGGCTGGCAGTGAAAACCTAACCCCTTCAAGCTAGCCTGAGCTGGAGGCAAGGCAAAGCGCTTATGTCTGGATTCCTGGCATCCGAGATGAAGGGGGTAAATTGGGGGGGCACAGGGAGGGGTGGAAAGGGGAAGTACAGTTGAGTTTAAGAGGTAAACAGGGAAGGAGTCTGAGAGATGGGAGTTGGGTTAAGGTGTGATAGATTTTTCAAAGATGTCACTGGGAATTGTGTATAGAGACCAGAGGAGAAATAACAGGTCATAGGTTTAGTGATAAATCAGTGCAGAGGTTAAGAATAAAAGATTATCACAAGTGAGAAGCTGGAGGTTATATGTGATATGAGCCTGTCAGATAATGATGTCATAGCTTTGGTGAGTCTCACCACAGTTTGCCTTTTTGCACAGCTCCTACCTAACATGAAGAAATGATCTCTGGTGGACAGAGTACTAAAATATACAAGTAAGAACACTTACAAATAGTTGGTCTCATTTCTTTAAACGCTGGTAAATAAAGGTATGACTATTGTCATATGTTAAGGGTGTTCAGAACCGTCCACATGCTATGAACCTCCTGTGGCCAAATGCACAATGCATGCAGCTGCTTGACTGACAAAACAGAAGAGAAACATAAAGAGTGCTTTACGAAACTAACACGTTTAATTTTGTATTTATTAAAAATCTTTATTTGGTCCATCGGAACCTGAGATTGAAAATTAAACATACATAGGTTTTTAAACATATACATATATTTACCCAGAAAATCAATAAAATACTCTATATATCACATTCCTTTTCAAATCTGGAGAGTTCGATATTCTGTTACAGCATTCTGTTGGGCTTGATTTTCTTTTCAGAAAGTAAAACTGTTCGTTCATTGTGGGGTTGAAGTTGAATATAATATTGGAGTCTGTACAGTTTACAGAGGAAAAACTAGATAAAGGCTGATGGCTACATAGACAGTAAATGTCCAGTGGGTCGGGGTTTTGACAGTCAACATGTCCAGCCATAGCCTCAAGTGAACACCAGGGGGCAGTAACTACTACCACCACAACTCAAGAAAATGAATGAACAACCTACAGGAACTAAAGATGGAGCGGTGATAGGTGAAACATCAACATGTTCAATAAAAACATACATATATATTTAAAAAGAAAAGTAATATGTAAGCACACAACATGTAAAATAATGTCACAGAACCCCATGAAGCTATTTGAGATGCCTTTGATTGTAGATGTAATTCAGTGCATGTTTCAGATTCTGACAAAACACCAGTCCAACTGGGCTACAACGTAGAAACATTTATGTTTCTATCACCTCTAATTAACCAGTCCATCGATCCTTGACTGAGTATTCAAATCTGCAGCGTGTACATTCCCACGTACGTGTCCCGTCTTAATTCACACATTTTACATCTGTGATACAGCAGGTACTCTTGTGCTTTGATCAATTCATAATCATACATTAATGAAACACACAGAACAGACAGCTACATGGCTGCAATCACAGAGAACAAAATGACATTCTCCTGAAAAGTAATTTGTTTTGTGACACGCCGACTGAAACAATGGTATGGCTGTAATGCCGACAGCATTTCATTGACAAAATGATGAAATATGCTGTTTAGGTAACTAAATGGCTTTAAATCAAGTTGGAAGTGGTTGTATTGCACGAGACATCATGTATCATGACTACATTGTCAGGTTATTTCATATTATATTGGTTCCAGTTTCTAAAATCATTTAAGACCTAGTCAGCTCAAGGTGTTATTCGATTACTACATTATTTAATGGGACACTACATTCAAACACATGCAAAGAAAGGTCAAGTATTTTGTAAATCATTCCATCAAAACAAATCATATTCCCTGAACAATCAACTTGAATGCGCCCCAAAATGATTTGCTGCTGTATATTTCAAGTTTCCCAATTCAGTATCATTACAGAAATTAGAGAATGTAGTACTGACTTAACAGCATTTCTATATCAAAATTAGCTAAAATCTCCCACACCTCGATGAGCTAACGCAATATAATCTTTAAGGGTTCTCTCTTCTGTCAACCTCTGTCGAGGAAATGGAACAAGTGAATCAGTTCAGCTTCAAACAAGGGACTTGTGTAACATCTGACAAACTGGTTCAAAACAACATGGACCACTACAGAAATCTGATAGCTTCAATCTCATCTCCCAGTGCATCATGGGAAATATGGAACTCAATTGCACCCAGACTGCCGGAGAGGGAATAAAACACTCCGTTCTGTCGTGACGTCTGCATCTCTCTGGGGCCTCTCCAGTGTACGGGCGTCAGTCAGCGTGTACGCGTGTCTGCTTTTGTCACGGAGTGCGTGCCTGTATCCAATAAAATCTCTCATTTGTAATTAAAAAGCAGAGTTTGTTCTCCAATGTGCTGCTGATGCATCCCTTAGGGACGCCACTCCAGATGCTCTAGTTGTCTCAGGCCGACGCATCACACTAACTAAGCGCTCATATGACTCCGCCTCCTCGACAACATCCTGTTCATCGGGGCAGGCATTAAAAACAACAAACAAAAATGATTGCAACAGGAAAATGAAAATGACAGTTTCTTGTTGGACAAATCCAGGTATTACCTCCCCGTTTAATTCACTCTTCTTTCAATTTTTATTTAAGAAACACTCTACCTCGTGAAATGCACTGTGAACTACACTCAACGTTCAAACAATCATGGCTTTTATAGAGGATTACCCTAGTGTACTCCGGTTTGGGAGAAGACGGATCAACGATTCAGGCTGACCTCCGATACACAATGATCCATTGACCTCCATTGCAGTATCCTCCCTAGAGGCCATCCAGTATATTAAAGAGATGATTTTGATGCCGGGAGCGAGACTTGACGTACCGCATGTGAGCAGAGACGCTGACTAAATGTGCAAAGTCACTCAACCTTTGCAGATACACGGCAGGTGTTGTGAAAAATAACCTCTTGCTTATTTCAACTGAGGAGTAAACAAGACTCGAAGAAGCAGACGGTATTGATGAGGTTCGCTGAAACAGCTGGAGAAGAAAGGGTTTAAAAAAACACACAAAAATGGCAGAGGTCACACAACCTCTTTTTGTCCCCTAGTGCTTAAAACATCAAGAACAACATCACTGAAGAAAAGCAGCTACCCTTCGAAAGGTCCCATCTGGGCGGGATGACAGCTAGCATAGAGATCGAATGACAAGTGGAAAGTATGAGGTGAAACAACTGGATGATTCCAGCTATGCTACAATGTACCGTACAGCTGTTATGTGAGACCTATTGATTTGACATTTTCCCATTTGCAGCTTCCAGCTTATATCTGAACTGGATGGGCCATGACGAAAAAAACAACACATAATTTTAACAGCAGGGAAAACCAGGCAAGGCTTAAGACGGTTGACAAAGATGACAGACAGATGGTACCCTTAATGGCTTGTTAAACGATTCAAGCACATGTATAACAAACCAATCAATGCTGGTACAAAAAAAATAAGGAACATACAATAGACTTGCTTTGATAAAACTTCTAAAAAATGTATAGGTAAAAGGTAAATTACTGTGTTAAAACTGGTAATCTGTTTTTGGCTCACATTATACATTGGTTTTGAGTTCCTAATTGACGGCTCCAGTAGTGCAGGTCAGGGGTCAAGGGGAGACACTTACAGCCCTCAGCTCCATTCCCATATCACCAACCTCATAGCAGAGTCAACGGCCTTGACGCAGGAGCTCTTAGGCCTAGATGATGATCTGAAATCAATTCAGTTTTTCTTACCGACATTCTACAGATTAGGTGTTGAGGAGGGGACGCTTCTCCCAGATCAGCCCGAGGACACCTGTTGTAACCTGGGTAAGGTCGTGAATCGGCTCGGTGGTGGTGGTGGGGTGACAGTATGAGGTGTCTCAGTAGTTACAGCGCTACGCCATGACCTCTAAATGACCATCACCAATTAAACTTTGGGATGTCAACAGTACGTTAGAGCAGGTTAGAACCTTGTTGTTGTCAGGGTGTCCATCTGTTAATGTCCATGGTAAGAGCCACACAGCATTGTAGTTGGCTGGGCCTACATCTAGAACCTTCCTGATTGGCTGGCCCAGTAGATTCATGTGCTGGATCCCCGCTCCTCCCATGGATGTATTAGGCTCCTCCCAGTTAAATCCAAAATGGCACTTTTATCCCCGTTTCACGACAGGTCCAGTTGTGTTTGGCAGGATGGTCGTTCAGAGGAAAACAGATCCATGTCCAGTGTTCCTCTGTTGCATGTCGACTACATCTGTTCACGTGTGCTCAGGAACGCGCGTGCCTGTGTTTGCCCGAGGGGGGCCGTGGTCATAGAGGCCTGGGCCGGTGCAGGCCGTCGATGTCGGGGGTGAGCTGGGGGCTATGTGTGGCCTTGGTGGGAGTCCAGTCTCCTAAGGAAGCCTGCACTGCTTTGCGGTGGGCAAGCCGGTGTGTGATGGAGAAGCCCGCGTTCCCCTCCAGCTGGGACAGCACCACCAGCACCTGTCTGCAGGGGGAGACAAAGTGGAACCATTCAGAATTGGGAACGAGGTCAGGCCTTCGCTAACAGTCTCTCCAAGTCTGTCTCTCCAAGTCTGCTGGAGCAAAATGTAAAACTAAAAGACAGTATGACTGGCTGGCTTAATCACTTTAGTCCAAAAACTATGCGACTCCCACAGCAGCCTTATGTTGTTGTGGCCAGCGGTTTTGAGCTTTGTTGATACTACACTAACCTGGGTCAAGGCAGGTTAGTGTGACCTTTATTTTACAACTAAAATAGCTAGCTAACTTCTTAAATGATCACAGCGTTTGTGTTGTAGAATATATGGTTAGCTTCCATAATATAAAGTGGCTGGCTGAGATTATATAACATAAAAAACTGAACAGTGAGGAGACTTAGAACCCCGTACGGATTATCATATTGGACGTAAACGATGGCGGTGCACCTGTGTAGGGGTGGGACGCTGTCGATGGTCTTGAGGCTGCCGCGGGTGGACACCACGTTGAAACTGTCCGTGCAGTCACATGACACGTGGAGGTGGTACTTGGGGTGGCGGTTCTCCACCACCACTATCAACCCTGCCCAGCCGTGGGTCAAGTAGTAGCAGGTCATGCCCTCGCGACCCTGACGGACGGAGAGAGAAAGTTGCTTCAGACAGTTACAACGGGATTGAATGCATGTAATAGCTGGGTTACCCAACAGTATTACAAAACCTTCATGCTGTGATTCCAAAACTTAAAGCCTCACACAATGTAAACCATTTTTTCATTCACCCTGACAGTGTTTGCTACCGATTCTAAAGTGGTTGGTCACCTTCTGTGGATAGCCGATTCCTTGAGAGTTGGACAACTTAATTATTTACCCGGGTATCGCTAACAGTTAAAAGCCCTGCCGCCTTGCTTAAAGAACCTGAAAACATGACAGGCGCTTTCAGCCCGGGTGCCAGTGTGTCAATGAGAACGCAGGCGCATGAATGTGAAAGTACCGTTGAAAAGATCCTTGATTTATTCGTCCAATTCAGCCCCTTACATTCCTGTTTCCCTCCAAGCCTGGTTCTGTGGGGCTGTTAGAGTGATCGTGGCCGTCTTTAGCATTTGTGTGGGCGGGGACGTAACACTCTCACACATCAAACACGGCTTAGGGGGAACAGGAATGTAGAACACTGTTGTTCTGGGTTAAGAGGGATGAGAAACCGGCTGTTTTTGGGAGAATATGCGGCTCATCCCTGTGATGTATCTCTCTCTCTCTCTCTGGTATGGTTACGGTCAGGGCTGTGACCGTAACCGGACCGCAGTGTGTGTGCTCGCTCCTCACCTCGTGCCTCTCCCCCTTGTTCTCCGTCAGCAGGATGATGGCGTCGGCCAGCGTGGTAGGAGTGGCCTCCACCTGCTCCACCATGACCTGCCGTGAGCTGTAGATTGCCAGGATGTACCCTGGGTAATCCTGGCTGGGACGCCGCGCGCTGCCGGGGCTGGACACTGAGAGAAGGGCAGGCAAGCATCCATATCACTCCATTAGGATCAGTGCCCGGGTCCATAAGAAACCACTTAAAAAATACACTTCTAAAAAACCCTGGTAAAGGCTAGAGGCCCAGGCATTAGTTTTAGCAATCAATAACTATTTTGAACAACTTCCATACACTTTCGTGTATTTCCTGTTTCCACATTTAACAACATGTTTGTGTGTGTACCTGGTGTGGGAGGACCCACTCCACTGACATTCATCTGCCAGTGGTTAAAGGCACAGCACACCACAGCATACTCTCCCGGCTCCAGCATCACATCGCAGCCCACAAACTTCTTGACCGCCCTCTTGCTGTGTGCCAGCAGCCGGCCGAGGGTCAGCTTGTTGCTCGTGCCGAATGACGCCCGGAACACCATGATACACAGGTCCAAAAGGTGGCTGTCTGCCGTGTCCGACCGTCTGGTCCAAACAGGAGAACAGAACAAGTTTAACGTGGTTTATTTAAATGCTCTAAATCAAGATGTCGTTTGGGTAACCCTGATAAAATGAGTGTACTGGCTGTTGAGAGAGTACCTGCTGCCCTCTTGGAAGAGGGCGAACTCTAGCGCGGTCCTCTCCAGGACGGTCAGGGCTGTTACGGTAACCGGTCCGCAGGCTCTGCTTGGGAAGCACCCCTGTAAGCGAACCTCCTGCCAGTCTGAGTGGATCTTACAGATGTCCACCGAGTCAAAGTACCTTTGGAGTCCAACACAAACACCACATTAGGACTGCTGGCTCCTTTGACTAAGTTCCATTCTGATTGGGAAGTGGCTTAAAGCTTGTTGCTCAAAGCAAATAAGGCAAACCCATGGATGAAAAAGACAAGGCCGCTGCTCTGTGAGCTACAGTAACCTTTAGACCTCCAGGTAGGTGATTTTCACGATGATCAACTGCCACTTCACTACCAGGGTAATTTAATCACTGCTTCAACTGCACAAACAATAGGAACCTAATCAGTATCTAAACAAAAAAGTAAAGATATTCCATGGCACTCGATTAGTCTTGAAAAATAAAAAAAGCCTTTATTTCTTCATGGCTTTATCAATTAGAAACCGGTGACAAGTACACACCTACGCATTGCGGCTTACAAGGCTTCGTCAGGGTGTGTGTCAACACTAATTGAGCGCCTTGGAATATCTAAAAAAATACTTTTTGAGCCGATACATCCCTTACATTCAAAGAGCACCGAAACAAGGAATTCACACCCCATGTAGCACTTTCTTTGCATTCTTTGCTTTGAGTTTCCAAACATGTCTGAACATGGTAGCGCCCGTTCCTTGGGTGTCTCCCGATAACAATTTCTGTGGTACATTCAGCGCTGGTATCGTAACATGAAATGCACAAAGATTGTCCATTCGGTTGTTCTGGGCTGACTATAAACCCCCTGAGGTAAAGTCGTGTGTGATTTACTGAAACTGGCAGTGTGGTGCACCACAGGGAGCTGTGCCAGGCCCAATTACTAATTCAAGCTGTGATACACCTCTGCTACATCTGTTCACATCAGCTCAGTCAGAAACACACACAGATGCACGTGCACACACCTGTTTCGTGTCATTGGCATTGTTCAGTAACAATACATTAAATCGATACATTATCTGAAGGGTACAGGTTTGCCATATTCCACTAAGCCCTGGAGCATCAGACATTCTTCTGAAAGAAAGTAGCTTCATTTCACTTGTTGCTTGTCTGAAAATGCATCTGTTGTTGACATGTGGATGTATTTTTAATCATTTATTTGCCACGAACTGGCCCTTCACTGTTTCCTTTCAAAATAGAAATAGATAATATTTTTAGGATTACCTATACAAAAAAGTCTATCTGTAAAAAGATGATGCAAACAATGAGGGGTATATTCAGAAATGTTAGGACAATAAATGTTCACGTGTGTTTATTAAGGCAGATGTATTGACCGAGATTAAAAGTACTTTGCACTGCAACTACATGAAAAAAGCTGTTCATAAGTTGCTTGTTTTTTGTATTTTCTCTATTGCGAAATGAAAATACTATGTTATTTCTAGACAGTAAATGTTGATTTTCACATGGAGGTAGGTTCTGTTTCGTTACAGATAGTAAACAAAAATAGATTTCAAAACCATATATTCTGGGAAACCAATCCATCTCTGGCTGCATCATAAAGACATACATATGTAAATATTTATGTACAGAGAGAAAAGTACACCCAATGAGGCTCACGGAGCATTGTTTGGCAATGTTCAAAATAGGCTTGGGTTTGTCTGCTTGTGTGTGTGTGTGTTGGTTGTACACACATTTAACACTGCCCTCACAAAAAAAGTACAAAATAAATAAATCAGTCCATCTAGAGCAGTGGTTCTCAAACCTCTCCTCGGGGACCCCCAGCCGTCCCACAGTTTGTTGTAATCCTGAACTAGCTCACCTGATTCAAGCAGGTAAGGGCTTGATGATTAGTCGACAATTTGATTCAGGTGGGCTAGCTCTGGGATACATCTAATATATGGCATGTCTGGGGGTCCCCGGGAGAGGTTTGAGAACCACTGATGTAGAGGAAGATTACACTGATCAATTCTATAGTAATATCACAGTTCAGTTTCCATAGTTGAGTTTTGATCTACCAACTCCAGGAGAATCATTTCTCAAGTCATTTTAAATCAAATGTACCCATTTAATCTGGAAATGCAAGGCAGCCAAATATAAATCAACCTTTCTATGTAATGAGCATGGACTAAAGGATTAAAGCTTTTGAATAATACCTAGTAAAACTCACTTAATAAACCATGATACCTAAATCTAACCTGGTCCTCAACACTATTACTAAGACAGGGACATGTTCAAACTGTTTTTTGCTGACATCCAAATATAAAGCAGTACAATACCCCCCAAAACACTTCAGGAAATACTCTGGATAAACTCTAGCGCACTGATGAAAGAGTGTTGTCTTCTTGAATAAAATATAATGTTTATGAATGACATGCCAAATAAGGACAGTGAAATGATGTCAAACAAGCAATTAATAATGCTGTTTGCGTAATACGAAAGATTAATCAACTCAACACAGCTCTACAGCAATAATGAAAGAGGCAATTACTCAAAAGAAATATGAAATAATTAGTTTGCCTGCCATCAATCAAAAACCAGACACAGCATGGGAAAACTAATATGAATTGTGAAACGAATCTGTTTCATTTAAGGTGAAGAGGTTTGATAGTTATTATAAAAAATGTCTAAGCTCGTGGAGACAGGAGAAGAAATGTGATTGGTCAACTACCGGTACCACATCATCTATCAATAGGTGGAAGGACGTGTCCAGTTCAATGGAAGGACGGGAGTAAAGGGTGCATGAAAAAACTAATAAAAAAGAAAAGCTAAAAGAGGAACGGACAAGCACTAGAGGCAGGGTCTTAATTAGTAATAAAAAACCTATTACGGGGGCACTCTTTCTCTGTAATATCGCAGCTCATTGAACACCCCAACCCCAGAAACAACTTTAGCTTTTTGATTATGCAATGGCTCGTGCTAGAAAACAGTCAATATTTGATGAGATTTAAAAATGAGCTGTATAGCTTTCTCCATTATGCAATAGTAATCTTTATTAGTAGGGCAAAAAGGGTCCCTGGAAATATTGTTTTGTATGTGCCAGATTGCGGCTAATGTCATCACCATGGTTTATAGTTAACTGAGGTACGATTGTGATTCTATATGTACATATAAAAAACACATCACACATCCAGCTCATTATGAAAAGTTTAAAACAATATTTTGTTAATCACAGAAGTTGCAGGCTGCATATGTAAGTCACAAGATCTGTTTACATCTATCCTAATCCTTTTTCAACAGTTTGATGTATCCCTGATAACTTTGTCAATAACCCATCACAAAAGGTTTCCCTCACAACCCAGTGCCCTCAGCTCCACTTACACTGATCTGCTATAATATTATGACCGGTGAAGAGAATAACACTAATAATCACGGTATCATGGCACCTATCAATGGGTGGGATATATTAGGCAGTATGTGAACATTTTGTCCTCAAAGTTGATGTGTTGACAGCAGGAAAAGCGTAAGGATTTTGAGTGACTTTGACAAGGGCAAAATTGTGATGGCTAGACGACTGGGTCAGATCAGAGCCATAGAGAGAGAGAGTTGCGTCAACTCCGTTCACTTCATCAGTCAGTTTTTTTACAGCAATGGCGGATCATGGAGACCCTCAACAGTTCCACACACTGAGATACTACCCGTGTCGCCGTAGAGAAGCAACGTTTCATCAGCTCCTTACTGAGGTAATAACTTTAAAATCCGAATTACTTTTTAAACCTGCA
>JACXGM010019105.1:0-18596 GCA_016801145.1 Umbra pygmaea | reverse complement strand
TTAAACTCTGTAATAAAACAGATTATTTACGTATTTTGTCATTATAGATTTTTACCGTTTATTTACAAGACAACTGTAAAATTATGGGTTATTTCTGTAATTTTATCTACATTTGACCTTTATTCTGAAATACAGAAAAAAGCATGTAAAATTTTACAGAAACTTACTGTAAAAATACATATTTTTTTTACAGTGCACATTCGAATTCTAAATAAAGCATAATATAATGTGATGACTTCTTACTGTCATGCTTTCCGTCTATCAGCCTATGCAATTTGGATTGTTATCTCTAGGTCTACACTCAATAAAAAACACCTCAACACTAAATTACCAGCCTGTCTCATATTAAAAAAAGCATCTGGGCGAGCGCATCATTAAATTTTAGGTGCATTTTTTCCAGTAATTCACATCGGTTTAAAAAAATAACAGGCGATCTAATTGTAATGAGTTGATCATGATTATTTAAGTACTGACTGATTCCTCTAGATTGCGGTAACGTATTGTATAAGAGGAAGTGAATTTGCTAGTGGAACGGGTTCATTCTACTGTCCTTTGGCTATATGCTACACTGGTAATAAAGACGCCAGTAAAAACCATTTGCATGTCTTTATTCGTGGACCTATGAACATTACACTAATGATTTTGACAGGTAAGTTATTTGATTAAACATGCTTTTCATGCTCCAATGTAATTCAAATAGCAAATTAGAAGGCTCCTCGAAAATTAATTACCAACAGGTAAATTGTTCGGGATGGTGACTATGAGAGCATAATTGGTCATCATTTTACAAATCAAAGACCCCCAAGATATATTATGAATAACTATAGGGTTTGAGTTACTTAATAATAGGCCTATAATATCTAGACAATCTCCCAAGACTACATGAATCCTGTACAGAGGTTGACCTTACAAATAAACCCATTAAACAAGAATGAGGTGCCAAATCTGTACTTAGCCCAAAACATTTGAAAAGCAACCTTAAGAAATATTAATGCAGGAAGAGAAACAATTTGACCACATTGTTTAAAACAGAAAGTCAAGCATAACACAAGTTTGTGTGCTAATAAATGATAGGAATCATACCGTTGTTGCTGTGTTTCAAACGCCTGTGTATCTCCATATTGTCAGTCTGTTTCTGAACAAGCGAATGTGTGCATTGTCTTCTATAGCGTAATGGTCCCTTGAGATCATCGTTTTAATGACCAATCACAACCCAGTGGTCCATTCAGACTTAGTTCCCACTTCTGAGGTTTGAAAATGCTATTTTTTTTACCCATGCACGGTTTTAAATGGTAATACTTATGACTAAGCGTACGGCAAATTCCGGAGTAGCTGCGAGAGAACGCGCTTGAGGTTATTTAACCGCCCCCCCTCGCTCGCTCGCTCTCTCTCTCTCGCTCTTATACCATTCCACACTGATTTTTTTGACTGAAGTTTTTTCTCTCTCTTTCCATAGGTCACATCTCAAGACACTGGTTTTTGTAAACGATTACAGCACAACCAGAAAAATAAAGTTTTCACTGGTTCTAAATACGCTATTCACAACCCATGAGACACCAGATATAACACATTTTCGACTTCAGAGGCCCTTAACAACCTAATTTGAAATAAGTAGAAAAAAACAATGGTCAGGTCATCCCATACAGTATACAAACCATCATATCAAATCGTTTTACTGTAGCATTTTGGAGATATGTCACTTTAATTGACTTCAGAGGCCTATAAAGACCTAATTTCAAATAAGTAGAAAAAACAAATGTAACAGTATATAAACCTGATATGAACCTTTTTTCTGTAGCAATTTGGAGATATGTCACAATCGATTTCATAGGCCTATAAAGACCTCATTTCAGATAAGTAGAAAACACGAATGATCAGGTTTCATAAAGGACTTTTCATACAGTATAAAGACTAGATATGAATCTTTTTTACTGTAGCATTTTGAAGATATGTCACAATAATCGACTTCAGAGGCCTATAAAGGTGGTGTGAGAGTGTGATTGCATTAGATTCCCATCTTTCAGTCTTTAAAACAGCATCGTGAGGCAACAGAAAGAGCAGTAAGTTGGTAATCTTTTTATATAATTAATTGATGCTTTAACTGTTCTTTGATACAGATTTTTTCATTAACGATTGTTTTAATGTTGCCATGTTGTTTTTCAGGAAATACTGTTTTAACCTTTTTGGGAAGGTACAGTACCATTTTCATCATAGGATATTTGGTAGTTTTATTACTATAAAATATTTGAATTTACAATAAATAGGTTTTGATTTATTAAAGAAATTAAGGAATTAGCATGTTAACATGGAATTTGTTTAATTGTTTTACACAGAGTCGTAAAATTACACTCACTTTGCAAGACTTACAGAATGTTATACAGGGCCTTGCAACGGATGAAAGTGCATATCAGTCTCATGGCACCTGGGGAACAATTTGCATGTATTTGCAGGTTCCAAATTCATTATCAAACAGAATACGACTAAGGAACATTTTTTTTGCAAACTTGAAGGTAATATTTTGATCAAAATATAAATGATAGTCATTTATTAACAACAAAAATAAATAGTAAATCAAATTTGTTATAGTTTTTCTTTGGTTGAACTTGTCACGATTGCCCATTATATAAGGAGCCTCCTGAATCCAGTCCAGAGAGAGAGATGTGTTGGAGGCAGAGTCTCCATCCCCCAAGGTTGTTCTTGTTGTAATGCAGTGTTATTTCCATCCATCCTCATCCACTTATCTAAGACACGGTCGCGGGGGCAGCAGCTCCAGCAGGGGACCCCAAACTTCCTTTTCTCGAGCCACATTGACCAGCTCCGACTGGGGGATCCCGAGGCGTTCCCAGGCCAGGTTGGAGATATAATCCCGCCACCTAGTCCTGGGTCTTCCCCGAGGCCTCCTCCCAGCTTCCTAGGGAGGCGCCCAGGGGGCATCCTAACCAGATGCCCAAACCACCTCAACTGGCATCTTTCGACGCAAAGGAGCAGCGGCTCTACTCTGAGATCCTGACGGATGACTGAGCTTCTCACCCTTTCTCTAAGGGAGACGCCCGCCACCCTCCTGAGGAAACCCATTTCGGCCGCTTGTACCCTCGATCTCATTCTTTCGGTCATGACCCAGCCTTCATGACCATAGGTGAGGGTAGGAACAAAAACTGCCCGGTAGATCGAGAGCTTTGCCTTCTGGCTCAGCTCACTTTTCGTCACAACGGTGCGATATATTGAGTGTAATACCGCCCCCGCTGCACCGATTCTCTGACCAATCTTCCGCTCCATTGTCCCCTCACTCACAAACAAGACCGCAAGGTATTTGAACTCCTTTACTTGGGGTAGGGACTCATTCCCTACGTGAAGTAGGCACTCCACCGGTTTCCTGCTGAGAACCATGGCCTCAGAATTAGAGGTGCTAGTCTGACTTACTGCCGAGAACCCGGACACAGCTCTCGCTTTGGTCGTACAGAGATTGGATGGCCCTAAGAAGGGACCCCCTCACCCCATACACCCGCAGCACCTCCCACAGTATCTCCCGTGGGACCCGGTCATATGCCTTCTCCAGATCCACAAACCACATGTAGACAGGATGGGCATACTCCTAGGCCCCCTCTAGGATCCTTGCGAGAGTAAAGACCTGATCCATTGTTCCACGACCAGGACGGAATCCACATTGTTCCTCTTCAACCTGAGGTTCGACTATCGGCCGAACCCTCCTTTCCAGCACCTTAGAGTAGACTTTACCAGGGAGGCTGAGAAGTGTGATACCCCTGTAATTGGTGCACACCCTCTGGTCCCCCTTTTTGAACAGGGGAACCACCACCCGGTCTGCCACTCTATTGGCACAGTCCCAAACTTTCACGCAATGTTGAAGAGACGTGTCAACCAAGACAGCCCCTCCACACCCAGAGCTTTCAGCATTACTGGACGGATCTCATCAATCCCTGGGGCTTTGCCACTGTGGAGTTGTTTGACCACCTCAGTGACCTCCGCCAGGGAAATTGACGACATTCCCCAATCATCCTCTAGCTCTGCCTCTAATATAGAGGGCACAGAAGTAGGATTCAGGAGTTCCTCAAAGTGCTCCTTCCACCGCCCTATTACCCCCGTTGTTGAGGTCAACAAAGTCCCATCCTTACTGTATACAGCTCGGATGGTTCCATGCTTCCCCATTCTGAGGTGGCGGACGGTTTTCCAGAAGCACTTTGGTGCCGACCGAAAGTCCTTCTCCATGTCTTCTCCGAACTTTTCCCACACCTGCTGCTTTGCCTCTTTCACGGCAGAGGCTGCAGCCCTTCGGGCCCTTCGGTACCCTGCAACTGCTTCTGGAGTCCTCCGGGATAACATATCCCGGAAAGACTCCTTTTTCAGTCGGACGGCTTCCCTGACCACCGGTGTCCACCATGGTGTTCGTGGGTTACCACCCCTTGAGGCACCCAAGACCCTAAGACCACAGCTCCCCACCGCAGCTTCGGCAATGGAGGTTTTGAACATTGTCCACTCGGGTTCAAAGCCCCCAACCTCCACAGGGATGCACGAAAAGCTCAGCCGGAGGTGTGAGTTGAAAGTCTGTCGGACAGGGGCCTCCTCCAGACGTTCCCAATTCACCCGCGCTACCCGTTTGGGTTTACCAGGTCTGTCCGGAGTCTTTCCCTACCCCCTGACCCAACTCACCAACAGATTGTGATCGGTTGACAGCTCCGCCCCTCTGTTCACCCGAGTGTCCAGAACATACGGCCTCAGATCATATGAAACTATTACAAAATCGATCATTGACCTTTGACCTTTGACCTAGGGTGCTCTGGTATCAAGTACACTTATGAGCATCCCTATGTTCGAACATGGTGTTCGTTATAGACAATTCATGACTAGCACAGAAGTCCAACAATGAACAACCACTCGGGTTTAGATCAGGGAGTCCGTTCTTCCCAATCACGCCTCTCCATGTGTCTCCATCATTGCCCACGTGCGCGTTGAAGTCCTCCAGCTGAACTATGGAATCCCCAACTGGAGCCCCATACAGGACTCCCTTCAAGGTCTCCAAGAAGGCCGAATACTCTGAACTCCTGTTTGGTGCATATGCACAAATAACAGTCAGAGTTTTCCCCCCCACAACCCACAGGCACAGGGAGGCGACCCTCTCGTCCACCGGGGTAAACTCCAATGTAGTGGCGCTCAGCCGGGGACTTGTGAGTATCCCCACACTCGCCCGGCGCCTCACACCCTGGGCAACTCCGAAGAGGATTCCAACCCCTATCCAGGAGAATGGTTCCAGAACCGAGACTGTGCGTAGAGGTAAGCCCCACCCGATCTAATTGGTAGCGCTCCACCTCCCGCACAAGTTCCGGCTCCTTCCCCCACATAGAGGTGACGTTCCACGTCCACGTTCCCAGAGCCAGGCTCTGCTGCCCAGGTCTGGTCCGTCGAGGTCCTGACCTTCACTACCACCCATTTGGCAGAGCACTCGACCCCAGCGGTTCTTCCCACAGGTGGTGGGCCCATGGGATGGAGAGGGAGGTGCCATGTTGCTTTTTCGGCTCCGTGGCAAACCCGGCCACCAGGCGCTCGCTGACAAGCCCTCTGTCCAACCCTGGCTCCATAATATAATATAGTGTTATATTATATTATACTACATTATACCACTTAAATACTACTTAACAGTTTTCTGTGCATGCCAGATTTTGTGCCCTGATAACTTGATGATTTTTGTGTTTCCTTTGTATATCTTAGCCTTCTACCCTGGGCAGTCCTTTCATAACTCTGGAAAGCAACAGAGAGTCTGAGAGCCGAGATGTGTTAGAGGCAAAATCTCTGTCGCCCAAGGTTATTGCTTTGTTAAATGCACCTAAAATTGTAGATTGAGTACATTTTCAGCAAATACTGTACTTATCGAGCATGATGCCAAGGATCTTGTGGAGGTTGTGTCTCCTTCAGCAAAGGTAAAGCCTTTTCATCAACTTTGATATGCAGGTAACACCTGATACGTTTATAAGAATGTTGTACTTTGTGTGGTCATTTAAAACTTAACCTTTTCACCATCCAGAAGTATACTTTGGCCAGCCAAGTACCATCTAAAAGCAACACAAACAGTAAAATCATGGAACTTGAGCACCACATCACAGAAGAAGCTTTGTAACAATGGACCATTTCATTTACTGTGATTATGCTTTTCCACAGTTATGAGCGTCAGAAATCTTATAAAATAAAGTTTTTTATTTTTTCATTTTTAAAATGTGTAATACACATTTAAAATGCTATACTTTGTGTTATATTACCTTGGCTAGAAAATACCTGAAAAATAAAATTAATTAATGCTGCAATAAGGGTGTTGGTAATATAGGGCTTGCGGGTGTGATGGCATATTTTACATCTTTCTATCTTCTGAACAAGTTAATCAATTGCTCTTTGTATTTTTTCCCTCCGTTGGAAAGTAGCAGAAATGCTGCTTTTTTTGTTTTGCTATTATACATTAATTATATTTGCTATGTTTTTGGCAAACTGTAGAATTCAAGTGTGAATCTGTCCTGATAACGAAAACAGTTCTGAAAGAAAAAAGTGTTTTAACTCTCATAAAGACACTTAATTCCATGTAATAACAGTAAAACAACAAAACAAAAAGCATTGCTAAATATATTTATTGAAAGTATGAAGTGTTTTTTATAATTGTAAACTCCCAAAATGGTGGTTCATGTACTAACACAACTAAATCAACATGAATTAATGATGTTTACCAACAAAAGTATTTTTAAATACAATTATAACCATGTTCTACATTAATATGAAGTTCCTTCATTCGTACTGTAGTACTTGCAGGAGAACAGTGTTTACACTGAACTACATTTAAAATTTTTAACAACTTTTTTCTTTCGTTTAGCTCACTGAAAGACAGGATTCTAAGCAAGCATCAGAAACATCTTTTGAAAATAATGGTCCGGCTGATAGTCTATTGTTTCGGCA
Organism: Umbra pygmaea; assembly: GCA_016801145.1. Lineage (NCBI taxonomy): Eukaryota > Metazoa > Chordata > Actinopteri > Esociformes > Umbridae > Umbra > Umbra pygmaea. The sequence goes on along the minus strand of JACXGM010019105.1, from coordinate 11,648 downwards.
TAAGCTGCCGACAGGCCCATGTTTTTTTTATGGACACTAAGGAGCGGAGTGACCTGAGAAAAAGACAGGTTGGACACCAGTTTAAAGATCGGCAGTGGACAAATATTATCTCAAAGGGAGTACAATCTGTCCATCCATACTGCAGCATTGCTTTTAAAAGGCACACAGTGAAAAATAAAATGTCCAAAAGAAAAGGGCCTTTATTTAATTGCCTGGGATACTGCACATTTTCAGATTGCGCAGTTTGTGTAATGGTCACTGTGAGGGATGAGAGTACCCTCAAGGCCTGGGTAACATTTCAGGGAGAGGAGGTCTGTCACAGTATGGAAGAATTAAAAAGAAGACATGTACGGGCTCATAACAGAGACATTTTTAGAAAATAACTTGAAAAAGTGTTTCCAAGGGCTTTACATTTGCAGTGTCTGGACAAAATCCAACCGGAAGTCTTTGAATCAGGATGCAGAGACCAGGCATCTACAGCTGCAGTCCGCAAAAACATTGCCTACATGGCACGGAAGAAATGCAGAAGGCATGACAATGAAATATTAAGTCTTCTCAAAATGGTGGAGGACAAAACGGATGAAGACAATGAAGTTCTTCAAAAGGTGTTCTTGCACCCCAAAGGAGTCATGTTGTGGTCCAAAAACACAATCAGACTGTTCCATCAACGATGCCACATGAAGCATTGTGCAAAAAGCGCGAGGGAAAAAAGCACCATTTTATGTTTATGAGTTGGTGGTGAGGCATCCTAATAAAGGCTCCTCCCCTGTCCCTGTTGCCACGTATGTCACCTGCCAACACACCACTTCATCAGTGTTATTTTTTATGGAGTCGTTTCAAACAGACTACTATAAGATGTTTGGAAGGAAATCTGTGAGGAGACCTGTGATGATTATGTGTGATGGGTCTCTTGTTCTGATGCAAGTTGTTGCCTTTACTTTCTGTAAACATCCTTCGGAGAGCTTGCTCAGCGTATACTATGTCACTGGACAGTTAAAAGAGGTCATGAACATGCCAATTCTTCATCGCTGCCTAAGCCACATCATGAAGAATGCAAGTGTTCTGCAGGAAACAGTAAGTTTATTATATATATGTATATATACAGTGCTTTGCGAAAGTATTCGGCCCCCTTGAACTTTTCGACCTTTTGCCAGATTTCAGGCGTCAAACATAAAGATATGAAACTGTAATTATTTGTGAAGAATCAACAATAAGTGGGACACAATCATGAAGTCGAACGAAATTTATTGGATATTTCAAACTTTTTTAACAAATAAAAAACTGAGAAAATAGGTGAAGCTCCTGTTAAATCAAATGGACGACTCAATGAAGCTCCTGTAAAATGTGTACCTGACAAAAGATCAGTACAAAAGTCCTTGAAAGATAAGTGACAAGCCACTGGCCAATGTCTGCCGTATCCACATCTATCATCCTTTCATCGTCCACATTCATGCATGGTACACTCACCCTGCCATAGCATGTAGATGTTATTTCAAGCATTCTAATTAAAGCTAAATGAGACATTCCTGGAGCCACAGTCTTCATATCCTCCAAGGCCATGAATATATATCATGTTGTTTTGGAATGTTTTTGCATTTCACCACTGACTCATCAGCTTCACAATGCTGACATACTCTTGTGCCAGCACAGGGACGTGCACAAACATTTGGAGAGGCTATTGCTCTCACATGAAAAAAGGGCACCCCCCCCACAGTCACTTTCTTTCTCATACACAAGTTCAAAAAGCAATCAACATTTTAATCCTATATTAATTTACAGTGGATCCACTGATGTTGCTGTATATTCTTTCAAACAACAGATCAATGCAATGCAGAACCAGGCTGGTGTGCTAACGCTCTTCATATGCCCAGGCCACACTAACATGCTAACTCTGCAATTAATGGGGCGGAACTGAATGAAATTCAATGTCCCAAAACATGGACACAAGATACTGGAAGGTATGCTGAAGATTTGCTATGTTGTTAGTTGGTACATGTACATCTTTCTCAATACACTCATTGTCTTTATAGACAAACGGGTAGGTTGGTTTCTCTGTAGCATTGGACTTTAAGTTAATTCTGTGTACAGGGAAGTAGCACCAGTGATACTCTGCACTGTTAAATGTTGTTTGTACTCTGTCTGGAGGCATGATTGTTGTATTGTGTCATTGTTTTTTAGCCTAAAGCCCTTTAAAAATAATGTTTGTTAACATGTTATATATACATTAATTCAACATAAGCGCGAGGGACTACCAGTAAAGCCTGGAAGAGACCTTAGGCATTGAGACGGAGTGTAAGAATGGACCAGTTCAAAGAGATAGACCAGGACTATGTTATGTAGAGATTTAAAAATGAGGAGTAAAATTTTAAAACCTATTCTCTGTCGAATTGGCAGTCAGTGTAAAGATTTCAGAATCTGAGAGATATGGTCATATATCCGACATTTATGGATGAGTCTGGTCGCCGCTTTTTGTACGAATTGAAGACGGGCGATTTGGACACTTGATATATACCACAATATAAAGAATTGCAGTAATCTAGCCGACATGTAATAAATGCATGAACAGCCTTTTCTAGAGTTTCTAGAGTTTTTGGAGTGAGAAAGCCTCTAATTTTAGATTGTATTTGAAGTTGGAAAAAACTAGAACTGATTACAGATGAAATGTGTTTATAAAATTTTAGAGACTGGTCGACAAGAACACCCAAGTTCCGCACTCCTGTGGAATTAAAAGCTGATAAGCTCTCTAGCTCAAGGTTTAGGAGCTAAGAGTTTTCATTTGGGCCAAAAACAATAACCTCAGTCTTCTCTTCGTTTAGAAAGAGGACATTTTGGGATAGCCATGCTTTGACCTCTTCTAAGAGAGTTTAGCTCTGCACGGTTGTTTCTCTTAATAGGGATGTAAATTTGGGTGTCATCCGCATAAAAATGAAAAGAAACACCATGCTTTCTCAGGATGGTGCCCAGAGGTAGCATATAGAGAGAAAATAAAGAAGGGGCCAAGATGGAGCCCTGCGGAAGCCCACATGTGAGGGGTGTCATAGAGCTGGAGAAGTTTCCCATCTTTAACGAAAACTTCCTGTCAGACAGTTATGACTGAAACCATTTCAGAACCGATGCCCTTAGACCCACCCAGGTGGTCAATGGTATCGAAAGCTGCCGAGAGATCTAGGAGAACAAGAACAACGGTGTCTCTGGAATCAGTAGCGAGATAAATATAATTTACCACTCTCAGGAGGGCGGACTCAGTGCTGTGGGCAGACATAAAACTAGATTGAAAACCTCAAAAATTCTATTATTTAACAAATATTTCTGGAGTTGGTTCAACACAATTTTCTCTAATAGTTTAGAGATGAAAGGTAAAACAGAAATAGTTCGAAACATTTCAAAAACAGAGGGATCTAGTGAAGGCTTCTTAAGGTCTGACCCTGGCCACTTTAAGATTGGCAGGAACAGAGCTAGTTTTAAGACTCCTGTTGATAGAAGATACCCTACCTGGCCCAAATGATTCAATGATAAGTTTTAAATATTTCGGGTGGATAATATCAATAGGACAGAATAACGGTTTGAGCTTGATAATGAAGTCCTTCAGTGACTCAAGATTGATAGGATCAAAAACCTCCAAAGAGCCAGCGACAGGTGATGACTGACTAGATCGGAGGGACAGATGCCATCACCAAGTTTCACAGACTGTGCTTTTGGAATTTGCTGGTAGTCATGGAGAATTTCTTCATGACACGTCATGTGCTTTGAGGCTCCAGAGTTGATCAACTACTCAACCTGTTGTGTCATCTTGTCCTGATTTACCTCTCTGGCAATGAAGGCACTTTCAGACAAATCTTCATCATGGTCACTTGTTACATTTTTAGCTTTGTGAGTTTAAGTCTGTTTCTTTTTACTTGGACAGTCACGCTTGATATGTCCTTCTTTCCCACACTTGTAACATCTCCACGAGCCAGATCTGTCAGCTCTCACTGCCTTGGAGTTAGCGTGCATATCACTACGAACTTGTGTTGACATCGCTGACACCACCAGAGAAAGCACTACTACAGTTACCATCAGCAGACACTCACTTTTGTTCTTCATTTATTAATGCTTGCTGAACAAACTGCAGCGTTAAACTGTCCTACTTAGTTTCCAATGCAGTGACAATTCACATTTGGCTAAGCCACACCCTAGAATCAAGATTGACCAATCACAGCGCAGCCAAGAACGAGCTCCCACAGAGGTCCGACACTTTTTCACAGCGCTCCATTGACTTTAACACAGGCGTCTCATATTTTTGGTCTCGGCAGGCTATTACCGTCGTAGTTTTATCAAAAATATGATTAAACGTTGTGCCTGGGGCATTTGTAACACAGATACGCGTTTCTTAGAGAGGTTGGAGGGGGGTGTCCATTTTTTTCCCTTCCCAATACCGAAGTCAACGTTAACGTTACCTAGCATACCGGTTGTTGATACGCTAGCACACGCTGCTAATGAATACAACGATATACTTGCGTAGTCCGTTTGCTTTGTAATAACGATTATAGAAGTGAATAGAGACCTACCCAGCGTTGCATGAACAGTGTTGCTCCTTGATATTGTTAGTCCCAGCCTCCGTCTCGATTAATAGGATATGCGGTGGTTCATTTTTTGACTGTGACCGGTATGGTTTTGCCTCTATTTGGATGCCTTGTTGTTCTTTGCGTTTCACCTATGTCTTGAATATAGCCTTCGACGCATATTGCAGCCCCTTTTGCCAACTTCTATCGGACACTTTATTTGCTGCTTTATAAAAGTTTGATAAAATTTCAGCTGGAAGAGCTGTCACAGCATAAGCCATGTTGATACCAAACCAGAGCCCAGATGAAGTTGTCGGACATAGCAACAGTAACTAAGGGAGGAGGGGCTCAAAGGTGAATTAGAGTGTCTCTATCAAAATGACCTTTTAGTGTGTTCCACGATTCCTTAGGGTTCTTACAGCTTGTTATCAGGTACAACTGAGGCATACTCACATTCAACACCAACGCTTTTCAATAAACAGTTTATCCTCCATTGTGAGTTCCAGATCACTGTCTATTTTACACAACAACAAAAAACTTGTGTAAAAGTACCTTTTCTTTGCCTTAGCGAAGAATTGGGCCCATAACCTGTTTTAAGTTTTACATCCTTCGTTTTATTTTATCAAAAACGAGAGAAAGAAGGCAACAATGAAGAAGAGAATAACAGAACAGTAGTGACACACTATAGCAAATACAACAGTGACACCTATTGACAAATTACTATATTACAATAAAAATTTAACTAGATATTACATTTCATTCACTGGAAATGCACAGCCATGTCTCAAAGCTCTTTGGTATTAGCAAGGTGTACCTAATGATGTGGCTGGTGAGTGTATACCAACTGTGTTTTTTGTAATGTAGAATTAAGTCACATGCATAGCTTTGTCAAATGGAAAACAACAGATTGTAGGCCAGTAGTCTACTCACCATAGAACAACTTGAACACTGAGAACCATGACACATGTTACAATAATCAGGCCCAGAGGGCTATTCTGTATTATTAACAGCATGATAGCCAGCAAGAATTACATGTCGTCTAAACTCCTAAGTATGATCTACGATCTAAGCATGTCTTATACGGTACAGTATATTTCTCAACATTTATTCTAACACGTTCACTATGGCGCGCACAAACGTGTGCCAGGAGCCTTGTTAAAGAGAACTCATCTGATTAAAACTTGAACAAAGACTTATATTTCCCCCGGAGAGGTGACACCCACATATCTCCCGCTGCATACGAAATAAAGATCAGTTCACTGGCTGGAATTGGAAACAAAGGAGTACATTAACAATTAGATTATGCGTCAACTTGGCGGCGCTATCCGGGCTGTAACAAAAGGACTGAGTTATAACATTTAAATATGCTTCACCTTGGAAAGCTAGGCTCACATGGCCTGTAGTAGACTGGTATTTGTTAGAGGAAAAAAGGAAAAGAAGGGATCAACTAGATTGGGTAAGTGCTTTCACCCACCATGTATTGACAGAGTATAGTGGATTTACACAGGTCAATACGGATGGTGCTAAGAAACCTGAGACAGGAGTGGCCGGCTTTGGAGTGGCAATACCAGCTAGAGGAATTGGAATTAACAGAAGAACATCTAATGTGTTAGGGGTTTAAATGTTGGAGATGTTGGCAGTGTTGGATGCACTACGGTGAGTGGAAAACACTAGGCTAGATAAGGTATGCTGTGATTCCTCATTAGTTCTTGTGAGTTTAAAGTAATTCCGTTCAAAAACCTGTTAATATAAATTGTATGAAGTCCTTTAGTCAGTCATTACAATCACACATCAGGGTGGTCAGGTAAACTTTGTGGGATCCAGTGCATGTAGGGGTGAGGGTATCTGAGAGGGTGGATGAGTTGGCAAAGAGAGTTTTAAAGAAGGGTGATATAGAAATGCAAGTAAGTGTCAGTAAAGCGGAGGTTTAGTTTTTTTTCAGGAAGTTTCTGACAATGATGCCAACGATGACCAAGACGATGACCAAGACGATGACCAAGACGATGACAGTACAGAGGAAGTTCCCTATGGAGAAAACAAAAACAAGAAATAATAGAGTGTAGATTTTCTATTATGATAGCCCTTTTCTGTAAAGATAAATAGATAATGATATTGAGTTGACAAGTTGTTTCAGGTGTGCTAACTATAGATCTAATAAGAAATGTCTGGGGTCACTGTTAGATATTTGAATACCACTGATCTAAAGGGTGACATTTTAATTAGATATTACTGTTAGGAAAACGCCCTAAACAGGGTTATTTAACTTTGGAAAAAATTAAGAGACCACCACAAACCTTTGTTAAATCAGCCCCATTCAAAACCTCTGGAATGTGATGAAGAGGAAGATGGATGGTCACAAGTCATCAAACAAAGCTGAGCTGCCAGAATGTTTCAACCAGCAGTGGCATAAACCAGCAGCATAGAGCCCTGTATAGCACTGCTGGTTTACTTCTAAAGCTAAGCAGGGTCGGGCCTGGTTAGTCCCTGGAGACCAGTGCTGCTGGAAGTATTGTTGGAGGGCCAGTAGGGGGCACTCTATCCTCTGGTCTAAAGATCATTCCCAATACCCCAGGGCAAAGATGCCCTGTGTAGGGTGCCATCTTTCAGATGGGATGTTAAATGTGTGTCCTGACTCTCGGTGGTCACTATAGATCCCATGGCACTATTCATAAGACTAGGGGTTGTTAAACCCGGTGTCCTGGACAAATTTCCAATCTGACCCTCACACCATCATGGTAACCTAATCATCCCTATCTCTCAATTCATTCATTCCCCTCTCCCCCCCTTCTCCCCAGGCCGTTGCTGCAAATGAGAAAGTGTTCTCAGTCAACTTGCCTGGTTAAATAAAGGTTAAACTGAACATAAAAAGTCACCCAACATCAATGTGATAGACTGGTGGAGAGCATGGCAAAACGCATGAAAAACTATTATTATTATTTCACCAAATATAAATTTCTGAACTCTTCCTAATTTAACACATTTGTATTGTGTTGTTTAAAAATGTATTAAAACTGATTTTCTTTGCATGATTCAAGGTCTGATATAACACAGTGTCTTTTCTGTTATTTAGACCAGTTGTCATTTTCTGCAAATAAATGTTTTGAATAACAGTATTTTTTCTTAGAATTTGGGAGAAATGTTGGCAGTAGTTTGCACAAGAGGCTCAGTAGTGTGTGTGCCCTCCACATGCCCATATGACCTCCCTACAACACCTGGGCATGCTCCTGATGAGGTGGCGGATGGTCTCCTGAGGGATGTCCTCCCAGACCTGGACTAAAGCATCCGCCAACTCCTGGAAAGTCTGTGGTGCAACGTGGCGTGGATAAATGGAGCGAGACATGATGTCCCAGATGTGTTCAATTGGATTCAGGTCTGGGGAACGGGTGGGCCAGTCCATAGCTTCAATGTTTTCCTCTTGCAGGAACTGCTGACACACTCCAGCCACATGAGGTCTAGCATTGTATTGCATTAGGAGAAACATGTGCTCAGTGTGAACCTGCTTTCAGTGAAGAGCACAGGGCATTAGTGGCGAATTTGCCAATCTTGGTGTTCTCTGGCAAATGCCAAATGTCCTGCATGGTGTTGGGCTGTAAGCACAACCCTCACCTGTGGACATCGGGCCCTCATACCACCCTCATGAAGTCTGTTTCTGACCGTTTGAGTGGACACATGCACATTTGTGGCCTGCTGGAGGTCATTTTGCAGGGCTCTGGCAGTGCTCCTCCTGCTCCTCCTTGCACAAAGGCAGAGGTAGCGATCCTGTTGCTGGGTTGTTGCCCTCCTACGGCCTCCTCCACGTCCTCCTCCTGATGTAATGGCCTGTCTCCTAGTAGCGCCTTAATGCTCTGGACACTATGCTGACAGGCACAGCAAACCTTTTTGCCACAGCTCGCATTGATGTGTCATCCTGGATGAGCTGCACTACCTGAGCCACTTGTGTGGGTTGTAGACTCCCTCTCATGCTACCACTAGAGTGAAAGCACTGCCAGTATTTAAAAGTGACCAAAACATCCGCCAGGAAGCATAGGAACTGAGAAGTGGTCTGTGGTCACCACCTGCAGAACAACTCCTTTGGGGTTGTCTTGCTAATTGCCTATAATTTCCACCTGTTGTCTGTTCCATTTGAAGAACAGCATGTGAAATTGATTGTCAATCAGTGTTGCTTCCTGAATGGACAGTGTGATTTCACAGAAGTGTGATTGACTTGGAGTTACGTTGTGTTGTTTAAGTGTTCCCTTTATTTTTTTTGAGCAGTGTATATGAAAAAATTGACTTACTGTTCCGTGGAGCTTGACTCAAATTGTCCTGTGTAGTTTGATTCCAAGGTTCCTGTGTAGTTTGAGGTATCTTCAGTTGAGGGCAAACTGAAACACAAGAATACAGATTCTAGAGACAGGACTTGGCTGTTCACACCCTCTACACATTCAGTCACAGACATCTGTTTTACAACATTCCAATGGTCCCCCTGGGAATATGACATTTTACAAATAGGTTAAACGATCTCACTGCTACTCACTGGCTTCAGTGTAGGACAGGTAGTTCCCCTCACTGTCCTCCAGGTCTAGTTTAAAGTCCATGGGCAGGTCGACAGACACAATGTACACCTTTCCGTGGTCCACACAGGGCACACACTTCCCAGCAGGTGGAGGTGAGGTGATGGAACATTCCAACAGGTCTGACACCGCAGGATTTCGTTTCCACAGGGGATCATCTGAGCAAAAAATGGCGTCCAACCTCAGGCACTTATTGCAGGTGAAACACTTCAGAGCTGTAGAACAGAGATGTATTCACATCAATGGGGCAAAATTCTGTTAAAAAGTAACTCAGAGTAACTTTAAAGAGTAACTTTGGCCGGCCCATTCAAACATTTAAAGGTACACTGTGTAGAAATTTCTCCCATCTAGCAGTATAATTGTATTTTGCATTCAAACTAATAGTGCTCTCTAGCACCTCACTTTTTCAAATGCGTGTTGCAACTATGGTAAACATTATGTACCAAGAAGCTATGACAGCATGTCTTCCAATTGTGCTTTTTTTCAAGTTCTTTTGGTCGATGAGGTTCATTATTTGAAACAAAATGTAAACTGCATTGAATCATTAGTGTAAGGTAAGGTAAGGTATAGGGTACTTTGTCACATACACATACATGTAGTGAAGTACATTTTCTGTATTTAACCCATCCATCAAGGGAGCAGTGGGCAGACATTTACAGCGCCCGGGGACCAACTCCAGAAAACGTGTTGTGGATTAGCTAGACAGGTAAGCTAGTGCTTTATGCCTCTCTCTGCGATTATAGTTTTTCAAAATGTTGAAATGACATGGAAGCCACCTTGGGCTCGCCCGTCCAATGAAAATTCAGATAAGACATTTTTTGCTTACGAGGTTAAGACAGATCATTGACAGAGGTAATTGTACACTAATGAGGACATATTTATAAATAAAGACATTGATTTTAGCTAAAAGAATACTTACACAGTGTACCTTTAAAACATGCTCGATCTGGCAGTTAAAACATCTAAATAATATTATTTATTTTTAGGTAGAAACAAAATGTTCAGACTGCACTACAAGAATATGCCCTATTTCTGTGGCTTTGCCTGACAATATTGATTAATATTCACTAGATCACATTTTGAATCAACTCCTGATGTACCCTGCACATCTCAACAGCAGTGTACATTATACAGCATCACTCCTTTGGGTGAATTCACCTTTTGTAGGTATCCTATGTCAATATTGCGATGGCAGTTTTAAAATATTTAAAGTAAAAAAATAAATTTACAGAGAAATGTCACAATGAAGATCTGAATTAATTGTCATGTCCAGCCCAGCGAGGGCTGGTGTGAACATCAAACTGAGATATGGACTTGTTAAATATAATGTGTATTGTCGTTTTATTATGCAAGTATATTACATTGTAGTTTTGTATTTAGTTAATGTGTACTGTCCCTTTAAGTCTTGTAACACCTCTCTCTAGTTTGGCCATTGCTAGGATCAGTATGGGTTAGGCTAGTCTGGAACTTGTAGATCTGATTGATGATCACGTTCAGCTGTGGTCGATTAGCTAGTTAACTGTCGCTATATAAATGCTTGGCAGACTAGAGGGAGGTCTCAGGCATTGTTATTCTGTTCACGATCTGCTGTTATGGGGTTGTTTTTGGGGCATATATTTCCTGGACTTCACTTTATGGATCCTCTACTTCGAGTCCTCACCACAAATCGTGTTGTAAGTAGACTGTTAATATTTATGAGATATAGCATACACAGAGTGATTACTTAACGCCACAGTGTATTTGTTCACCTGTAGTTGTGCTCCATATATTCATGTATTCCTTTTATACAAGTCTGTGAACCTCAACCTTTATTCTTCATTAAATCTACAAACCGCCTCCTGCTTTGGTCTCCCTCCTGTCATTCGACAAACCTCTACATTATCGTGACATTAATGTTTCACTATAACTAACTCATGTTCTTCACAAGTTATCCTTTAACAGAGGCTTACATCAGATCATTAAAATATTTTTTTACCGTGATTATTTCATTTTATCAGAGTTGTAAAAAGTACAAATTATTTCACCCTTTTTGGGAAGTCCTTAAAAGTACAATATGTAATATCAATTAAAACAATAACAAAATACATACTTTGCATTAAAAGCAAACATCACTATAAATATATTATATATATTTCTTAGTTGTGTACTTACATTATCCTAAATGTTTCTACCAACGTTCAAACCCAGAGAAATTTGTAATATAATTCGAAGACACGGGACATTTCATTTTGTCGCCCGTAAATGGCGTCATATATCCTGTGACTGCTCTAGTATTTCTAAGTTCCAGGGAGCACCCAAACATAACGTGAATAAAGTTATAATTTTTTTAACAATATATTACTTTGTCAGTGAACATTTTTTCTGCCGGATACGCTAGATTGGAAGGTTGTCATTGACGACGATACCAAAACCCATGATCCCACGCAACTTCTCGACGCCATCCAAGTACATCTTTTGCTATTGTTTTGATTGAGAGCCCCCTGGCGGCCAAAAATTACATATTGTATGTTTAAATGAATCCCAAATGACCAGGTAATGAAAGTTTATATCTAAT
>JACXGM010019104.1:0-18160 GCA_016801145.1 Umbra pygmaea | reverse complement strand
ACAAACTGTTTTTCTTCTCAAATTGAGTTACAAACTGTTATTTTATATTTTTTTACCAATGATTAATTGTATTTTTAATGTTTAAATCTGCAAATAAAAATATATTGTAAAGGTAACCGGTTATGTTGAATGTATTACACGAAATATTAGCTTCTGTGATGTCTGGAGCCTACATGTTGTCTGAAGCCTACGTTATGAGTACAGGTTTGTTGTCTTATTGATTACACAACAGTCTGTGATGTGTAGTCTGTAATGTGTTTATCCTCAGGTATGTCGCCTCACTGCATTCCATAAGGCAGATTGAAGAAAATAAAAACGATTCCATACCTGCCTTCTCTCAGTTTTCTCCATACTGACTTCCTACCCAGCTGTTGATTTTATCAATCACCGAAAATGTATTTTTGGTTCTCTGTAAACTATCTTTCTGAATCTCTGGTTAATAACGATAAAATATGGAGCTCTGCCAACCTCTACATTGATATGGCCACTCCTCATTCACTTCCTATAAACCAATCACATTCTGTTTACTAAAGAGCAATGAAAAAACAGAGCTATCAAGTCAGAAATCCATCAGCACCACCCCAATAACAAACAGACTAGTGCTGTATATTAACCAGACTGTATCGGCACAGATTGTCTGTCTCACAATCCAGTTGTTCTTGTTCAGTGAGTTAAACAAGGCAGAGGCTCTGGAGAAAGAAGAGGGCGGGAATGAGGTAGGACAGGGAGGGACACAGAGAGGAAGCCACAGGTGGAGATGCAACAGAAACTAAACATGAGTGTCTGATACAGGATGGATTTAACCAACTCCAGGTAATGAATTAAACTTGTCGATACACCATTCAAAACATTCTAATCCAGTGGTCCCCAAACCTCTCGTCGGGGGCCCCAGACAGGCCATATTTTTGTTTTCCACCTGAAATGACACAACTGATTTATTTAGTCAACTACACATTAAGCCTTTGACTAAATGAATCAGGTGTGTCATTTCAGGATTTATACAAAAACATGGCCTTTCTGGGGGTCCCCGAGGAGAGGGTTGGGAACCACTGTTCTAATCAACTATCATCATAATTAGATTGTTATATGATGTTAAGTGTAGTGCTATTTTTAGATTTGCACAGCCAGTCATTTTGTTGTACAGCAATTCAGTAGTTCAAAGCATTGTTGATCTAAAATTTCCGCAAAAAAGTCCAAGATGACTGAAGCATCAGTCTAACTGGAGTGTGTTTGAATAATGTGATGCTAACTGGATTTTTACCAGTGAGAGTGAATGTAAACGGGAGGTTAAAACATTGGGATGAGTAGCTGATAAAATCACTGATCCTGGAGCTAGGGTTTCCATGCACTTTGTGAAATAAATAGCCCTTCTTTAGTGCCTCAAGCCACGTGAGTATTTATTCACCACAATGAAGCTCTAGATGACTAGTTGTTTGTGGTCTCTTGGGTCTGAAGGAGGGAGCACTGGGCACAGAGTAACCCAAATCCCTGGGACAACATACAGTAGCTGTGGTGTTCACACCATCTAACTGTATATATTTTATTACTGATGGCAGCAGCTAGCCTGCATACCTCACAATGTCCTCATTATTGGCATTCGACAGTCATTCCAAAGTTCTTGTCAGGTTGGTTGAGGCGGAAACAAACTGTTATCAAGGCCTCAATATGTTTGTAGGCTACATTGTGTTTCAACGGCCTGTGGTTGTGGACTGCAACTTATCAGTACTGGGTTTATTTACTCTTCATGAGGTGCAATGGTATGTGTTATAGTAGAGGAAAGTTCCCTTGTCCTTTTCAGTTCCTCAACTGAATGTCTGTAGACATACTAGTTACTATTGCAGAACTAATTCTGACAGGAATATTGCCATAGTGTCTTGTCATTGTTTCACCAAAGCCCACATTTCTTTAAAAATATTTTTTTCATTTATTTTCCTGCCATTCAGAGAGAGGATTAGGAAAGTTTACAGAAGTGTACATTTGTAACAGAATAACCATTGTTTACATTTTAGTTATTCATTTTAATAATTAGTCTCTTGTTCAGAGAAATTTACAGTTACTGTATTTATGTTAAGATACCAATAGTGCCAAGTTACCCAAAAAAGTATCAAAGTCCATGTTAGAAGGAAGAGAACAGCAACCAAACTAACAAATTCCACTGGCATACTTTTAGGTTAAGCTATTGTTTCCTGTCTAATTCTCTCTGTGTGGTAATCACGTTCCCAGACACTTGCAGACAAATTCAGATGTACACAAGTGTGAGGTTTGTTATGTGGTGGTCAATACAAGATGGTGGATTCAGTCTGGACAGTCCCTCTAACTCTCCCCCAGTATCTCTTATCAAATTAATTTTAAATCTGCATTTGTCAAAAAGTGCTTATACCGATACCCTGCCTAAAACCTGAAAGTGCAAGCAACAATAAAGTTGAAGCACAATGGCACATTGTAGTCCGAAGGTTGCCGGTTCAATTCCCGACTGAGCCAAATGACGTGGTGTCTGTGGGCAAGGCACTTTACCCTAAGTTGCTCCAGGGGAATGTCCCTGTACTTATTGTAAGTTGCTAAACTCCCTAGTTAGGAGTGGGATTCTGACAGGTGGCCAGTCTTCTTTTGACTGAGGTATGACAATTAGAGCACATTGACATAATTGGTTTCTATTCATGTTTAGTGAGCCAATTAAAAAAATCAGGTAGTCATGTTGGTATATGAGGATCAATGATGAGTGTTTAGTGTGCATGCAAGACCTTGGGCCATTAAAATACAAAACATTCTTATAATCCAATAGTCCCTGGGCCATTCAAGGTGTTTTCTAACATGAAAACTAAAGTTGTTATCAAAGTATAAGCCCAGATAGAGTTGAATCTTATTACTAGACTGTTGAACGTGGGCCAGTGCTTCATCAAGGTGAAACACTGTAGCCACCTCATTCATATAAAACCACTATCTGATGGAGAGGCAGGATTCTGTCCTGTTCTTTATAATACGTTTTGTTTACATTTTCAGCTATAATAGATCTTTTGGATGCTTCCTGCATTTTGAGAAATGCATATAATGGTGTAGATCCATTGCTGTAGGTCAGTTGCTGCAGATTTCTCAGCTGCACATCCATGATTTGAATCTGGTGCTTGATTGGATTGAGATCTGGTGACTGTGAAGGACATTTGAGTACAGATAACTCATGGTCATGTTCAAGAAACCAGTTTGAGATGATGTGAGCTTTGTGACATGGCGCCTTATCATGCTGGAAGTAGCCATTAGAAGATGGGTGCACTGTGGTCATAAAGGGATGATATGGTCAGCAATAATTCTCAGGTAGGCTGTGACAAATATGGGGCCCAAATTGTGCCAAGCAAATATCCCCCACACCATTACACCACTACCAGCCTGAACCTTTGATAATAGACAGGATGGATCCAGGATTTCATGTTGTTTACGTCTAAGTCTGACTCTACCATCTGAATGTCGCAGCAGAAATCGAGACTTATCAGACCAGGCAATGTTTTTCCAGTCTTCTATATTTAATTTTTGTGGCCTGGTGTAAATTGTAGCCTTAGTTTCCGGTTCTTAGCCTCCAGGAGTGGCACCCGGTGTGGTTTTCTGCTGCTGTAGCTTTAAGGTTCAACATGTTGTGCATTCAGAGATACTCTTCTGCATACCTTATTTGTAAAAAGTTGTTATTTGAGTTACTGTTGCCTTTCTATCAGCTTGAACCAGTCTGGCCATTCTCCTCTGACCTCTGCCTTCAAAAAGTTATGGTAACACTTAATTTTGAGAGTCCAAAAAGTACATCTGTAGATGCTCTACAGATTATCTGCAGTCTATCAACAACATTTTAACAAAGTATCTACCAACTACTAACCTTAACCCTTCCCATAATATTAAGCCTAACCTTAACCATTACCCTTAACCATATTGTAAATTTACCCCTAACCTACACAATTAGTTGCTTATCAACAGAAAGTTTGTCGATAGTTAGTTGATGATATGACTATCTTTAGATCATCTAAACTCTCAAAATAAAGTGAAACCAAATTTTTGCACAGATAATTGCCCCTTACTGGATTTTTTCACTTTTCCAGACCATTCTCTGTAAACACTAGAGATGGTTGTACACAAATATCCCAGTAGATCAGCCCTTTCTGAAATACTCAAACCAGCCCATCTGGCACCAACAACCATGCCGTGTTCAACGTCACTGAAATCACCTTTCTTCCCCATTCTGATGCTTGGTTTAAATTTCAGCAGATCCTTTTGACCACATCTACATGCCTAAAAGCATTTACTTGCTGCCACATGATTGGCTGAATAGATATTTACGTTAATAAACAGTTGAGCAGGTGGTCGATGACTGTATGCAGTATAAGACCAGAGACAAATGATATGAGTCAGCTATTAATGGTGTACATTTTGACTGAAATGATAGTTGTTTTAAATGGTTGTGAGTTATATGTCTTCTTATGTGTAATATTCATAGGTGAGTCATAACATTTGCTTTTTGGGTTTTAAACTGTCATAATGTTTGGTAGGAAATAAACCACAATCATATATTCAGTTGTGTTTGTCCTCTAAGGTAAACCATATAAAAACCTTATTTGATTTAAATTGTTCTTTTCATATTGGGTGAGCCCTTCACAATTGTTGGGACCGTAAAGGAATTATGGCTTAATATTCCAAATATTTCAAATTAAAATGAATTAATAAGAGTTTAAATTTGTCCTCATATTTCAGTGCACTAAACATATTAGGAGGACAATTATCTTGACATGAGTTTCTAGTCGGTCAGGTGTTTCTCATTAGTGAGCTGGTCCTGTCTAAGCTTGAGTCTTGGCTTTGTATTTGACTTTGGGATCTGCTGCTTTTGTTGTCTGTCAACATAAGGGCAAAAATAACTAAAAGAGTAAATTACAAAGACGTGCTTACCAGAAGAGTAAAAATAGGGAGAAAACAAGTGAGCTGAAAAATATTGCAAATGGGATGGTAGGCAAAGGAATTTACACAGGCTACAGGGAATGACTGGCAAATTCTCGCTGACAGAGCTCTTTGACAACATAATGTACGGCCTGACAGATCAGGAACACTCAATGAGGTAGGCGTGGTGCGTCAGGCTTTTCCACTTCCATCAACATCATCAGCAGAAATACAGAGGCTACACTGCAAGGTGCAAACAACTTGTTAGCTTCAAAAACAGAGTGGCTAGTTTACAGTTAGCTAGAAAGTACCTGGACAGATGACAAAGACCAACATGTGCCAGATGGATGGCCGAAAAGTAAAAAAGAACCATTATAAAAAAAGACCATTATACATGGCCTTACATCTGAAATATGGAGGAGGGAGTGTTATGGCTTGGGCACAAGCTGTTTCTGTACACTTGAAATATGTCAAGTGTACAGTAACATCTTTGCTAAAATACAATAAGTATTTTAATGAACCAAACCAGTGCAATAAAATCTTGGAAGTTTTTTGTGTTCTTTTCCTTATAAGCTTGATTTTGTCACCGATAAAGAAATTGGTCTGTTTTGCCAAATAACTCTACTTTAGTTTCTTGTGTCCATGGATCATTTTTCCCCGAAGGACTGAGTTTTTTCGATGTAGGTTTTGGCAAAGATTATTCATGTTTTGAATGTCTTTCTTTCAATGGTGAGGTCCTATTTGGCCTTTGCCCATAAAGCACTTCTTGGTTTGAAAACATCACTTCAAATTGCTCAAGGTCAGCCTTAAGCTTTGAACATTTTACACAGTTTTTTTCCACAGTTCACAGCAACCATTGAAGCTTTATCGGATAAATTGTTCTCTTGCCATCACATCCCGGGAGGTTCTTGAAAGTTCCATATACAGCATTCGTATTAATAACTTTGCAATCTGTTTAAACAGGAATTTCTTAAACTTCACTTCTTCAGCTCTGTACATTACTGCATTCATCTTTCCCTCAATTCTGACTATTCTCACAGTTCCTGCAGCTGAAAACCATGCCCACATCATGATGCTGCCACCACCATGCTTCACTGTAGAGGATGGTATTGGCCAGGTGATGAGCGGTGCCTGGTTTCTTCCAGACATGACGCTTGCCAATCAAGCCATAGAATACAATCTTTGTTTCATCAAACCAGAGAATTTTGTTTCTCATGGTCTGAGAGTCCTTCTGGTGCCTTTTGGCAAACTCCAGATGGGCTCTCATGTGCCTTTTACTGAGGTGTTGCCTCTGTCTGGCCACTCTACCATACAGGTCAGATTAGTGGAGTGCTGCAGAGATGGTTGTTCTTTTGGAAGGTTTTCCTCTCTCCACAGAGAAATGCTGGAGCTCTGTCAGAGTGACCATTGTGTTCTTGGTCACCTCCCTGACTAAGGCCCTTCACCACGATTGCTCAGTTTGGCCGGGCGGCCAGCACAAGGGAGAGTCCTGGTGGTTCCAAACGTCTACCATTTACAGATGATGGCCACTGTGCTCATTGGGACCTTCAATGCAGCTGATTTTTTTTGTACGGAGGTCTACAGACAATCACTTGGACTTCATGGCTTGGTTTGTCCTCTGAACATGCCCTGTTAATTATATAGGATGATCAGTGGAAAACAGGATGCATCTGAGCTCAATTTTGAATGTCATGGCAAAGGCTGTGAATACCTATGTACATATATATATTTTTATTTGCTAAGATTTCACACACACTTGTTTCACATTGTCATTATGGGGTGTTGTTTGTAGAATTTTGAGGGAAATAATGAATTTAATCAATTTCATTATAAGGATGTAACATAACAAAATGTGGAAAAAGTGAAGCGCTATGATTACTTTCCGGATGCCCTGTATTGTGCATGATGAACTTGATATTTTGGGGTGTCAATAATTTTGACCAGAACTGTATTTATTTTAAAGTTTATATATTTTGTAACCAATCTCTTAAAATGTGTCATTATAAGTGAAATGCTTACTTGTGAGCCCTACCTAATGATACAATCTGAGTAGTATCTCTCTCTGGGCTAACACTGTGTTCTCTTCAGCCTTTCCTCTAGAGCGACCATCTCAGTCAACGGAAGAAGGGGAAGTGAGCTGACTCAGACTGAGGAAGTGCTGGAGGAATGGAGAGATGGAAGAGAGAGGGAGCAACAGAGGGAGGTGGAGAGAGACACAGAAGTGAATGATGGAATAGCTCTGGCTGCAGAGACACCTACTAACCACAGGGTGGCAGCAGACAAAAACAAATTCCACACTGCTGGACGCCAGGTAATTGCAATGAGCTTCCATAGCAACTTTTGAACTTAAGACCACAATGATATTTACATCCTGAAACCAAATGGTATCACCTCCTTCCAGTGTACCAGAGGGCTATGCAGTACGGTACGGCAGAAGCCATTGAAACTTAATTGAGGAGGAGGGGCTCACATTAATTCTAATAGAGAAAATAGAATGGAATTTCACACTGGGGTTCAATGCCTTTAACGCCATTCCATTTTCTCCAGTCCAGACAGTAATATGAACACATCTTCTTCAATTAAGTTTCACCAGCCTTCACTTTTGTAGATTTCCTAATATCCAGGCGACCACAGGATAGACCCACACGCCGTGTGTGAAAAGTATACTGTCATTTTCAGAGGAAGCCCAAGCAGAAATTGGTGTCTGACTTTGCTACCGTGAGTAAAGGAGCGGCTGGAAATGTCAAACCTCGACCGGCTCTGATACATGTCCTGTTCAACCAGGGACCCACTGACAAAAGCTCAATGCCTGAGGTGATTCCCTCCCACACACTTACATTCTCCACACGCATAAATACACACAGACAAACACTTGTACAGACATGCCCAACCAGGGCCACTGTCCACATACCACTGAAAATAGAAATGATCCAAAAGTCTGCCTTAATTCTTCACTCAAGTAATACCTCCCAGAGTCCTATTTCTAACAGAAAGTTATGACGTAACGTAACTCTGGGGGAACAAATGATGAAACTAGCATGCATCCCCTCATCAGGAAAGAGACCAGTTGGACATGCTGAAGGAGGCTCTGGAGGCGTTTCCAGTACCAGCGTGTCTGTCCTGGACCTGGGGGAAAAATGGGACAGAAGCAACACTGGAGAACAAGTGGACTGACATCATACCCAGCCATGTGGTATCCACACTTACCTACTGATACATGCCAGTCATAGCTACGATGAATGATCTAAAAATGATCCCTTAACATCCTGTCTTCCTCCGTCCCTTGCTCTCCCTCATTGCACCACAGACGATGAGTAAGAATCAGAGACACCAGCAGGAGGCGCTGTGGGAGTTGATACACACTGAGCTCAGTTACATCAACAAGCTCACCATTATCACTGATGTAAGAAAGACGCCATGCTATAAGAGTCAGTAGAGCAGACTTGGCATTGATGTTTAGTGATCTGTTCA
This sequence comes from Umbra pygmaea, assembly GCA_016801145.1. Taxonomy (NCBI): domain Eukaryota; kingdom Metazoa; phylum Chordata; class Actinopteri; order Esociformes; family Umbridae; genus Umbra; species Umbra pygmaea. The sequence goes on along the minus strand of JACXGM010019104.1, from coordinate 9,784 downwards.
TGACGAGTATTTGGTGATAATAATAGTACGTTTTTTCTCTCATTTAATTCCTCAGTTGGTGATGGCAGTATTTACGTATCTGCAGCAGAATGGATTCCTAGAGGTCTGTCACAGTATAAGTCCTTTCTCAAACATGTTGTGTTAAACTAAGAGTACATTCAGTCTGACAGCCCAATTAACCCTAAATGGTCTATTGACCAGTCAGATCAGTGCTGAAATAGACCAAAATACAGAGAACACTTAATGATTAAAATCAAGTATGGAAAATGATCTGACATGGGCCTTTGCATTTAAAGTGATAAGTATCTCCAATAGGCCTGTGCGTTTCAAATAGATTTTGATTTAATTAACATGGGCCTGTGCCTTTAAAAAGACAACAGGCCAAGCATACATAATGTTCGTTCTCCAGAGCTGACATACTAAAACACTTTGAACATCCGCTTTTACTGACAGCAGAACATTCATCTCAATAAGTGATAATTCCGCTGAGAAGGTGGAAAGTATTTGATGATGTGGGGGAGGGAGTTCTTCTAAACCCTGCAGCACTGTCAAACAATTACCCATATTCTATTTAATAAAAATATGCCTACAGTTCTAAAATAACACAAACATAAAAAAGAGAGACTGACGCATCTAACAATGTCCAGAGGTGGTGGGGTTCATGTGAGGTTAAAGAATCAACAAACCTCTACTTTCACACAATTTGCATTTTTTTTCCTCAGGTGAAACCAGAACAGATCTTCTCCAACCTGCCCTCCATCCTGAATGCCCATCGGTTGTTCTGGCAGGATGTTATATATCCCATGTTACTGGAAGCACGCAAGACAGGAATGCCCTTTGACCCCCTCAGCTTAGAGGCCGGGTGTATGCAGGTATAGTACCGACTGTCGGTCCAATCTACACCCACATCAGGACATGCATGGCTGAACTCAGTGAGGGTCAGACTGGGTTGAGAGGAAGGAATGGAAACAAGTCATGGGTTTGAATTTCAGCGTGTTTCCAGAAATTGTTTAAAGTAACTGAATCCCATTCCTCCTTTTCTGTGTCTGCAGCTCCCTCAGCGTTTCTCGCCCTATCTGCAATATTGTTGGGAGGAGGAACGAGCCGTAGAGTTGGCTCGTAGTCTAACGGACACCAGCTTGAACTTCCACGCCTATGTATTGGTGTGTTAGACACACACACACCGCTTCATACATACGCCGAGTTCTTCCCAAAACATCTCTTCACACTCAGTGGTCCAAACTACCCTCTGTCTTTACAGTAACATAGGCTGCAACATTCGCATACTGAGTCATTTCAAACACTCATATTCTACATGTATTAATCATGTCCTAGTGGTTTGGTATTCAGCACACACAGCCACTCTGTATTTACTGTCCAGAATGTCAGACATTTGTAACTCTATGCCCTCCCTTAGTGACCTAGTCTGTACATCCTCTAAATCTTACAATGTCTTTCACTGTTTTTTGCTGTCCATGCTTGTTCAAAACTGTCTCCATTACGTATACTGTGAACCTTTTAGTTTCTCCAGTAGTTCATGATAATGTGTCAGTATGCAGTAAAACACCTTACCATTTTCCACTGCTACATAATGATGTTTTTTTGCACAGTAAAACTATTTAGTATTTTCCAATACAATTAACAACATGCTGTAGTACACAGCAAAACTATATAGCAATGTCTAAAACTGTGTAGTAGAACATGTAGCTAAATTGTAAAATATTTTCATTTCATTTGTCCACTACATATCAATATGTTTTAGAATACAGTAATTAGTTTACTCAAATGCCCCAAAAAGCCCATGTACAGTGATAATTCAACACCATTTTCTAGCCAATGCAGTAAAAATATAATTAACATGTACTTAGATGAGTTATACCGATGCCATCACTTTATGTATCAGGTGAAAAGTTCTCAAAATTAAACCTGGATCACAAAGTAAATTCCAAGCAGACTATTCTTCCACTAAACTAAGGAACTGATTTAGAGTCAAAAAGGAGGACAGAACGTAACCAGTACTATGAATGTGCATTACAGAACACCAACAACACTGTAGAAATTATAGTTAGAGTAAAATAGCCCTGGTGTTTAGATTATGTGTAGATATCCATTGTGGTGTGTCTGTGTGTCCTAGTGTGTGTAGATATCCATTGTGGTGTGTCTGTGTGTCCTAGTGGGTAGAGTCACACCCCCTGTGTGGGCGGATGCGTTTGGGTGACATGCAGGCCAAACCGCACCAGAGGATCACCAAGTATCCACTGCTCCTGAAGGCCATCCTGAAGAACACCCAGGACCCCCCCACACAGCTGGCTCTCAGAGAGATGGTGAGTCAGGAGCAATGCTTTCAACTGAAAACATTTGAAATCTGTGTTCCTGACTTGTGGCTGGTGACGTTCAATAGAACACTGCAGTACAGTTACACATTCCGGAATTATTATAATTGTTACTTTTTGCTCTAAATTGCAACTGAAGGAAATCTCTCTCAGCAACAAACACTCAAATAATAATAATAATAATAATAACCTTTATTTATATAGCACCTTTCATACAAGGAATGCAGCTCAAAGTGCTTTACATCAATAAAAGTCAAATAAAGTGGAAGAAATTTGCATTAATAAAAACATTTACATCAGTAAAAGACAAAGAAATGTAAATAGTTAAATTCAAAGCATAAAAAGCATAGAGCACATTTGCAGGCAAAGACAATACACATACATTTCTCTGTTTATTACTCGCAGCACTGCCTGTCTACTCTCACCTGTAGATTGTAAAAAATTAGCCAATAACGGTGTTTTTCAAATGACTAAAAAGCATCTCTCTCACTTTGCCCCATCTCCTCCAGCTGGCCAGTGTTAACGGGTTTCTAGAGAGCATCAACAACTACCTGAGGTTGAAGGGTGAGGAGATGGCGCTCTCCGTCTCCGCCCAGAGAATAGAAGGATACAGCAGGGTGGATGGGATGAACGAAGAAATCGACAAGGTGAAAGAGAGACGACTAAGCTACTTGGAGACTGATAATATATTATGGTGTGATGCAGACAAGTAGTTAATGTTCATGTCATCCGCAGCTCGTCAAGACGATCTGCAGTTTTAATTTGATGTGCCCGATCAGAGGGGTCGGTCTTGGGGTAATACGCAAGCTGCTATTCGAGGGGCACCTGAAGATCAGAGGACGGAAGGACAACAAGGTAGACAATCTCTTGCTTTGGACCAGAGAAACACTGGGGTGATGATGCCTTTTAAGATTTTCATCTGATTAATATATTCCGTTGGCTGGTTGTGGTTGTTTTCTTGTGTAGATGGAGGTCATAGCCTTGCTGTTCTCTGATGTTCTGCTGATCACCAAGGCCCAGAAAAAAGCAGAAAGACTGAAGGTAGTGCGACCACCAATGGCCCTGGAAAGAATTCACTGTGACGCTCTCAAAGATAGCTGTGAGTACGTAGTCGGTATCTATTCACCACACAGCACTTGATAAAGAGGCGGGTTCTTAATTAAGCCGTTATGCTGTTACATGGTTCTAGAAGGCCTTCTAATTTCCACTTTGATTTGCCCTAATGGAAAATTGTCTAGAAAAATTGTCTAAATGAGACACAATGTACATGCTATTGACCATTTCCAGTTGCTGCAGACATTTTCCGGCTGTGAGAAACTGCCTCGAATGAAGATGATATCTGTGTAGGTGGAAAGTCTACAGAGATCAGATGCAGAGTGTAACAGCAGTTCTTTCATTGTCTTTTATCTCTCCACCACAGGTTCCTTTGTGTTGGTGGAGGTGAGTGTTCTGGGCTGTGCGGTTGATGTCCACACCTTCTCCACCAATAACCCAGACAACTGCACTACATGGATCTCCATCATAAAACAGGCCCAGGTACGCCTGATAGTAAAAATAAAATAATACATTCTATTGTTACCTTTTAGTCTCTATGGCTTAAGCAAAGCACTGAACAAATAGCAAACATTCAAACAACAACTGACTGGCTGTGCACATGTGATGCCTTGTTTTGATTATTGTCAGGATGACCTGCGTGACCTGAGAGAGATTGAGGCTAGCAGAAAACTGCAGATCCAAAAGAGAGACGTACATCTACAGGAAGACTTCAAACACCCTGCAGAGCCCAAACTGACCAAAGAGGAATTAGTAAATAAGCAGAAGGTAACTGACATCATCCCGTCAGCGAATGGGACTTTGGCATCCGTAGCACCAGAGGCAAAAAAACAAACTCAGAAACCATTGGATAAGTTCTATAAGGACGCAATGTTACCAGAACAAATTCAGAAAGTCCTTCCTAGTCAAACAATTCATGGCGGTTCAAGGGTCTTAGTGAAGAAAAATGGGCATGGTGGTGGTAGGGTCATGAATAGGGTTGTTGTTCTAGAGGCAGGGCTACGAGACGATGGAGATATTAACCAATTACAGGAGGAGGTTGAGTCCACGGGTATCAAAGAACGACGAGTGACCTGGAACCATTCCAGACATTCTAACTCCCAACCCCAAGAGGCCACCGAAACCAACCAACCTCAACCCAACGGTCCTTTAGAAGGGTATCCTGAAGTAGACTACCTACCAAACACATCCAGCACTTCCCCATTTTCTACAAGCACAGAAAATAATTCTAAAATGTCAATTACAGTTAGTCAGTTGGATGTCCCAGGTTTTCCCTCACAGGGCTCCACATCCGCACAGAGACTCTCTCACCCCCAGACTGTGAACGTGGCACTCGGGAAAGACCCAGGTTCCACCCAGTCAGTAGAGGACGAGGCTTCAGCTGAATTACAGAGGTTTTCTCGGAAGTTGAAATCACCTCGGCTGCGTAGAAGGAGACTGATAAACAGTCAGCAAGCGTCTGGCCCACCGAGCTCCCGAAGGGGGTCTGAAAGCTCAGGGAAGCCCCAGTATGTGCCACGCAGATCCTCTTCCTCCAACTCAGACTCCAACTACTCGTTCCCTGGTTTATCCAGACAGAGTTCTGTCCCCCCTGTGGTGCTCAATCTGGGCTCTGTAACTAAGAATAAAGGGGTGTTCTGGGAACAGCCTGCCGAGAGAGATTTCTCCCCGGAATCCCACACTTTCTCTGACACAGAAAACTCCCAAAAAAGGCCTTCGAAGAAGACCCAGAGAAGCGCATCCATACCGGACAACTACCAAGGGAGATATGGACGGGTTCAGCCCTCAGTCAGGCATTCCGATGTGAGGATAGCCCCCTCTCCTCCACCTGGATTGGATTCCTCCCTACATCCCTCACCTGTGGAGGCTCTTTTGGACCGGGCCAAGGAGAGAAAGAAGGACGGAGGGAAAAGAGAGGAGAAAGGGACCTGGAATCCATCATTGGAACTCCCTCCATCAGTCCCCATCAGTCCATCCCAGTCGCCTAGCGATGGAGAAGAGGAGTGGAAAGAGGTGGAGCTGGTCAGATGCTGGGCTCCCACAGTCAGTCAGAGATGGACAGAGGAGGGCGTAGATGGCGAGGAGGAGGAGACGAAGATCAGGTAATTCTGACATAAACCGTTAATTCAGTGTGTATGCACCAGTTGGAAGTTCCATGTACTGAAATGACTTCTGTGTCAGGTTGGCGTGGGAGGGTGATGGCCAGTGATTTCTGTTACCATGGAACTGTTTCATTTTGTTTTTGTTTTTTACATGACCTACAGGCGGTTTACTAAATTCATTCAAATAGATTTTCTAGCAAGTTCCATTTCCAGTCATAACCATGATATGTCACCCATAACTATACTGTATCTGTCTCATGTCAACCTTGTCAAAACAAATATATCCTCATCATGTTATTTTGAACTTAGTTAATGTTGTACTGAAAGATACAAATCTGCTCACTAAGCTTTCACAATTCACATTTATTTTCTCTCTTTCCTCATAGCCCCACATTACCCAATGGTGCCAGTGTTGATTGGTCAAGATATAATATTGATGATGATGAGATCCTGGATCAGACTACCCCAGAGGCCAGTGGTGTCGGGGTGGACGAGGAAACTTATTTAATAAGCGATGGGAGTGAGTTCAATCGGTTTATGAACCTGAGAGATTCCCTGCGAATTGCTAGGCTGGAGGACAGATTCATTAGTCATGTTTAGATGTGCTAAACACGGACAATAAGGACCAGCCATTCTCCAAGGCTTTGGCTCACTTGCCCAGCTGTTGCATGCATCAATAACTGGTTGTGCATCAATAACTGGTTGTGCATCAATAACTGGTTTTGAGCCACATTAAAGGTGGTTATATTGTGCACCAGATTCTGATAATTCACAGTGCTTTTAGTGTCCAACACTATTGGCCCCCATAAAGATAAGCAGTAAGTCTATAAAAAAACAGAATAATGATCAGCTTGGTTCTACACTCAAAATATGTGAAATCAATCCAATAATTTAGACGAAATGGCAAAAACAAAAAACGGACGAATGCATGAACATACTCATATTCATCATTAGCGTCATAATTAGGATTTTAAATCACCTGAAGCTTTGATGATCCAGCGTGGAAGAAGATGTGTATTCTTCTCCAAGGCAGAGTAAGAAGGTTTAACAGATAGTGCAGAATGGGATTGGAGCATTGTATAATTTGTAAATCTAGAGAGTTGAGGCCACAAAGTGTCCAAAACATTACCTAGAAGCATACAAGCCTGTTGGCCGTGTTCTCAGAGAAAGTATTTACTGTCATCGTTCTTTTGGCAGTACCTCCAAATAGCCTGTTTGCATGTGATTTCATCCTATACGTTAGATCTGTCTAAAAACATGTGTAAGGCCATGCTGATAAAAAACAATTACATTCTATCATAGCCTACTTTGCTGTCGATCTCTTTCTGGAGGACACTGTTGTGCATGACACATTTTTCAGAAACAGAAAATGCCTATTTATGCTTTTTAAAATCTGTCCCATATCCGCAATGACGGAGCAGAGGAACATGCTGCAAATGTGCACTTTATGGGAAATTCTGTGTAATTTCTTGTGTGTATGGGGGGGTAGTATTTAATTCCTTATTTGTGTGGCTTAAATGTTTTATACTGGCAATACACACAGAGCATTAGACTTTCTGCAAATGTCACACAGTGCATATTGTGTGAAAAAGCAAACACTTTCTCTAAGCACATTGCACATGCAAGCTGCTTCATATGACAGACGTATACAGTGCATCCAAAATGTATTCATAGCGCTTTACCTTTTCCATATTTTGTTAGGTTACACCCTTATTCCGAAATTGATTAAATTAATTATTTCCTTCAAAATTTTACAAACAGTACCCTATAATGACAACGTGTAAGAACTGAAGTATGTTTTACATCTTAGCAAATTTAGTAAAAATAAAAAAGGCACATGTACATAAGTTTTCACAGCCTTTCCTCAATACTTTTTTGAAGCACCTTTGGCAGCAATTACAGCCTCAAGTATTTTTAAGTATGATGCTACAATCTTGGCACTCCTATTTTTGGGGAGTTTCTCCCATTCTTCTTTTGAGGATCTCTCAAGCTCCAACAGGTTGGATTGGGAGCATTGGTGCACAGCCATCTCCAGAGATGTTCAATCGGGTTAAAGTCTGGGCTCTGGCTGGGCCACTCAAGGCATTGTCTGGCTGGGCCACTTTCACAGAGTTGTCCTGTAGCCACTCCTTTGTGGCTGTGTGCTTATGGTCGTTGTCCTGTTAGAAGATGAACCTTTCTCCCAGTCTGAGATCCCGAGCGCTCTGGAGCAGGTTTTCAGCAAAGATGTCTCTGTACATTGCTGCAGTAATCTTTCCCTTGATCCTGACTAGTCTCCCAGTTCCTACCACTGAAAATCATGCTCACATCATGATGCTGCCAGCACCATGCTTCACTGTAGGGATGGTATTGGCCAGGTGAGGAGAGGTGCCTGGTTTCCTCCAGACATGACGCTTGCCATTAAGGCCATAGAGTTCAATCTTTTTCAGGTGCCTTTTGGCAAACTTCAGGCGGGCTCTCATGTGCCTTTTACTGAGGAGTGGCTTCTGTCTGTCCACTCTACCATACAGGCCTGTTTAGTGGAGTGCTGCAGAGATGCTTGTTCTTCTGGAAGTTTCTCTTCTCTCCACAGAGAAATGCTGGAGCTCTGTCAGAGTGAACATCTGGTTCTTGGTAACCTCCCTGACTAAGGCCCTTCTCCCCCATTTTAGCCGGGTGGCCAGCTCTAAGAAGAGTCCTGGTGGTACCAAACTTCTTCCATTTACGGATGATAGAGGCCCCTGTGCTCATTGGGACTTTCAATGCTGCAGATATTCCCCAGATCTGTGCCTCGATACAATCCTGTCTCGGAGGTCTAAAATTCCTTGGACTTAATGGCTTGGTTTGTGCTCTAACATGCACTGTTAACTGTTGGACCTTATATAGACTGGTGTGTGTCTATCCAAATAGGGCCGTGGGAAGTAGGGGTGCTAAGGGCGCTGCAGCACCCCCTGTTGGAAAGTGCAGACATCACAGCACTGCCAGATGCAAATACGGTAGAAATAAACATAGTAAAAACATAATAATAATAATCCTGTTGTTGTTTACAATAATCCTGTTGGAATCTAGTCAACAGAAGTCACATAGCTAGCTACCATGACATTTATAGTTAATTTTCTTTAAAAAAGTTTGGGCACCTCTGGCTATTTGTGTGTTTTTGTCTGCTGTGTGGAACGGGGTTGCAAGTTGAAGTAGGCTATTAATCGCGAATACTAAGGAGTCGCTACACCCTAAATTAAAATATTGTTAAAAAGCTATGATTCCTGATCTAATCAGCTATGATTCCTGAAGCATGACATAAACAAAGCTCTCATTTTACCATGGTTTTATTCTGATCCCAGGGAACAATGCTGTTGAAAATGTAGTTCTGTACACCAAGTCACTTTGCATATTAGCGTCTTGTAATGACCAAATAGGTGAACAGATTTTGTTTTCTCCTGACCCTGGAGCCAACACTTGAAAACTTACATGCACAGTCAACGCGCCAAATGTCCGTGCCAAATGTCCATGTTTTCGAGGAGCACGGTAATGCAAGGTAACTATGATGACAAAATGTGTGTCACGTGCACGGCGCACACACTAGCACAGACCGCATGTGCAGGAGTACGCCCCCAGGCATACGCAAAAATGCACCTCCCACTACAGCACTCCCCACTTAAAAACTCTTCCCACAGCCTTGTTTCCAAATCATGTCCAATCAACTGAATTTACCACAAGTGGACTCCAATCAGGTTATGGAAACATCTCAAGGCTGATCAGTGGAAACAGGATGCACCTGAGCTCAATTTTGAGTGTCATGGCAAAGGGTGTGAATACTTATGTACATGTTCTTTTTTCATTTTTCATTTCAAATTTGCAAAGACCTCAAACACACTTTCATATTGTCATTATAGGGTATTTTTTGTAGAATCTTGAGGGAAATAATGAATTTAATCAATTGTGGAATAAGGATGTAACATAACAAAATGTGGAAAAAGTGAAGCGCTAAAAAGAGCACTGATCTACAGACGCTACTACTATGGGTTTGCTAAATAATGAATGAGAGCTTAAACCAGTAGAAATTGTAGTTAAGTCCATAATAACAAAGTTTAATGAAATAATTCACAGCTTTCTGTGGGTGGATTTTTGGTAGGAAACATTAAAAAAGGTAGGCTACTAAAAAAAAGGTGACAACAAGGTAACCTCAGAAAATGTGATAAAATGTTTGGGTTTTACAATTACTTTAATGTTTTAACTCTGCTGAAAACATTTAAAAATGCTGAATACCTCTGCATAGATTGTAAGGTGGAAAACGTTTGTGGTACTTAACAGGAATTG
>JACXGM010019103.1:0-18598 GCA_016801145.1 Umbra pygmaea | reverse complement strand
CACTCAGGGCTGTGATTCACTCAGTGCTGTGATTCACTCAGGACTGTTATTCACTCAGGGCTGTCATACACTCAGGACTGTGATTAACTCAGGGCTGTGATTCACTCAGGACTGTGATTCACTCAGGGCCGTGATTCACTCAGGACTGCTATTCACTCAGGGCTGTGATTCACTCAGTGCTGTTATTCACTCAGGGCTGTTATTCAGTCAGGACTGTGATTCACTCAGGACTGTGATTCACTCTGGACAGTGATTCACTCATGACTGTTATTCACTCAGCTGCATAGAGCCCTGTATTGCACTGCTGGTTTGCTTATAAAGCTAAGCAGGGTCAGGCTTGGTTAGTCCCTGGATGGGAGACCAGTGCTGCTGGAAGTGATGTTGGAGGGCCAGTAGGGGGCACTCTTCCCTCTGGTCTAAAGATCATTCCCAATGCCCCAGGGCAGTGATTGGGACATCTGCCCTGCGAAGGGTGCAGTTTTTCGGATGAGACGTTAAAACGGGTATCCTGACTCTCTTTGGTCACTATAGATCACATGGCACTATTCGTAAGAGTAGGGGTGTTAACCCCGGTGTCCTGGACAGATTTCCCGTCTGGCCCTTCTACCATCATTGCAACTTAATTATCCCTGTATCTCAATTGGCCTATTCATTCCCCTCTCCCCCTCCTCTCCCTCCCTTCCCTCAGGCTGTTCCTGCTAATGAGAAAGTGTTCTCAGTCAACTTGCCTGATAAAAACCTGATAGTTAACGGTTAAACAAAAAAAACTAAACTCAGGACTGTTATTCACTCAGGACTGTGATTTGCTCAGGGCTATGATTATAAGCTGTGATGGACTGGGCAGGGGGTGCAGCACAAGAACATTACTATTGACACTTGAAAGGGGGCCGAGAGAAATTATATGGGCCGCCACAATTAAAGTGGCCATATGGCTGTGACAATCATGCGTCTCTCTCGAACGGCCCATGGCGGCCCAAACGGCCCTGCCCTGGATCCAGACTCGCCAGTCTGTCACTGATTACTTGTAAGCTGTTTACAGTACTCAGATTACAGTTCTTTTTTAACTGTAATCAGTTGCATTACTGGCAAGGGATTACAGATACTTAGGATTGCTTTTAGATACTTTCACAATTGGGAGTAGTCGAATGTCTATAAAATAGTGTTTTGGCACACTACCAATTCCACCTACATATAATGTTCTTATTGACGTAAATTGGGGTGAACTTTCTATTTATTTTGTAGTGATACTCTATGTCCTATTACAACACTTAATTGGGGGCCACAGAATGTGTTCTTTTATTTAGTTGTACACCAGGTTAGGTAAACAAACTTCCTGCTATGCCATTCAACTGGTTTTAAAGTAATCAAAAAATATTGGAAAGTAATCAGATTATATTACTGAGTTTGGGTAATCCAAATATTACATAACGGATTACAAATGTGGATGGGTAACTATTAACTGTAATGGATTACATTTGAAATGTAACCTACCCAACCCTGGGGACAGTAATAGCCAATAGCTAGTAATAGTAGTTCAACTCTGAGAGGATCTAATCACTGGTCCTGCTTTCTCTGAGTTAGTGTGCATAAGAAAAGACACTGGATATACATAGCTTCAGTGCATAGTGGGACTGATTGAATCCTAGAGTTTATTACCGTAATTCAATGTGTAGTATACCTGCCCTAAATCCTCAGCTTAACATCGTTGAGGAGAAAGGTATCACACAGATTATTTCAGAGAGTTGTTAAAATTTCCCAACTAAATGCGATTTAAGAAATAATAGAAAGTGTAAACAAATATTAATTATGGTAACAAAGTATGATCTCCCATTACCTCTCCATTTAGGTTTTAATTAGGAACTTCCCAAAACAGGTGAATTCAGCCAAGTATTTGACTTTGTACCTTTTACAACTCTGGTAATGTTCTGAAATAAAAGCCTACACCCAAACCCTCACCTGTGTCCGGATGATGCCCTTGTAGAGGTTAGAAGAGAATATGGAGGCAGCACTTAGGAGCCCAGAGTCTACAGATGACATCACTGCAGCGGCGATACACCCAATACCGATGATGGAGATGTAGGGCGGGGTCAAGTGCTGCAGGGCAATGGGGAGGACCAATCCCGTCTCGCCACGCTCATATGGAGTCAGAGAGCCATATGATGTTTGGTTCCAGTCTGGTGACGCCGAGGCGTGAAAATAAAGAAGATGGTGAGCTTTGGCAACAAAAATACGAATCAGAGCCAGAGTTGAATCCAGCATCCCTGAATCAAACAGGGGTTAAGTTCCTTCTTCTAGACCCAACACCAGGAATGTTACCTGTAGATGCAGCTACGGCTCCTACCAGTACGGATGGGATTGCGAGCACAAGAACGATGACGGCAGCCGCAAAGCAGGTGACCTGGGCTTTGGAAGACGAGGAGGCAGACAGGGTCCTCTGGTGGAAACACTGGAAGGACAAGCTACCCAACGCCTGCACGAGATGGGGGAGGAGGATGGGGAAAAGAGAGGATGTAAAAAAGGAGAAGGGGGAGAGGATTGTGTTATTAACTTATTAATTATTAAATATTGAATGTACTGTAAGTTTTCAATGATTAGTACAATGTTTGTCTTGTTGCCAGAGTTGGTGTAGCGGTCTAAACTCCTATCTCTGGACCAGATGTGCCCTGGTGACAGGGGTTCAAGGCCCTGCTCAGCCACTGTTTGTGTCCTTCCTCTTTGTCTCCCCCTACAGGCCTGTCTCCCAAGCCTTTGGCTCCTACCATTGTCATTAATAAATAATACCCCCTCACAAAATAAATGATAATGTTTCTCTTTGTATCAAATGTGTACATTCATGCATATTAGGTAAAGTTCTGTTTCGGTGTGTACCCAAGCTAGGGCTTTATGCAGGAGCTAAAGGAGATCCTATTGAATCCTTCCGTCAGTTGATCTCACCACCACTAAGAAGTCATCGATCCACTTCAGAGCCTTCTCCCTCTCTACTGTTCCCACCCAGGGGTTCTGGTAAGTGTTGTTGAAGGAGGTCTTGGTGATGTCACCCACAGCTGGGTTCAGCATGAGGAATGGGACACATAGCCACTGGCAGCAGAGACAAAACACCACAATAGCAATAGAGAGAAGCAGAAATTAGTGTGCAGCTAGAACTTCAGTTGAAACTACAAATATTTATCTGGGTTGTTTAACTCCAACTTATTAATGCTGGAATCACACCAGGCATAGCAAACTGGTTGCGTTCTGGCGGAAGTCTATTCATTTAAATTTTAAGCAATCCGCACCACTGCAGAAAAAACTACGGGATCCGGCAATATGTGGATGCGGTGCGGCTGGGTGTCTCAAGAGTTGAAATGAACCAACTTGTGCTGTGCTTTGCCGTCTGGCACCAGAACTGGATGTTGATGTACCACCGAGGAAGAGCTAACATGTCACTTTCACCTATGGGTTTATGAGATTTCAAGAAAAGCTTTGACAGCTCAGTAGATAGTTTTCGTATTGCCAATAAATACTAAAGTGAAAAAGCTCCTGCCAGTCACCTTGCTGGAGGAGAACAGTGGTATGCAACGTTCTCCTCCATCTTGAAGATGCTGAAGATTTATTACGATGTTGATGGCAGTGTACAAGTGTAACTGCGTGATGGTGCCGTATGGTGATTTTTTTTGCCGTGCCTGGTGTGACTCCAGCATAAGTCAACTATTTTTAATAAGTTGCGACCATTTGCATAGCATACATCCAAAGACAAACAGTTAGGTACTCAACAAAAATATAAATGCAGTCTCAATAAAAGTAAAGGAAACAAATTGTGAAAACATTTCATTCGAAAAAGCCTTTTTCATTTACAACGTGCTACATTTCTGAACATTTTCATTTAATCATGGGACAAATACTTCATAATTTCTGTTTTTATTCTTGTTCAGGGTAATTCATTATTACCTGGACAGCATCCATTGAAAATGCCATGGCTCCGAGCAAAATAAGACACAACATCTCATAGTGTGCAGGGCATTGGACTCAACAGGCTGGATTAAATTCAAAATGGCCGCCTCCACACCACTCACCAGACTGACGAAGATGAGGAGCAGCTGAATGACGTCGGTGTAGGCTACAGAGTACAGGCCTCCCAGTAGAGTGTAAATGATGGCTACTACCGATGAGATCCATATGGAATACGAGTAGGGCAGATCCAGAATCACACTCATTGTGCCCCCTGCAACACACAAACACACACACACACATGAAGATACACACACACAAACACCCACACACACACGTGAAGATACACACACACAAACACCCACACACACGTGAAGATACACACACACAAACACACACACACACGTGAAGATACACACACAAAATGCATTTGCAAAAAGTATGTGCACAGACAAACCTACAGTGGGGCAAAAAAGTATTTAGTCAGCCACCAATTGTGCAAGTTCTCCCACTTAAGAAGATGACAGAGACCTGTAATTTTCATCATAGGTACACTTCAATTATGAGAGACAAAATGAGAAAAAAAATCCAGAAAATCACATTGTAGGATTTATAATGAATTTATTGGTCAATTATTGAGGAAAATAAGTATTTGGTCAATAACAAAAGTTCATCTCAATACTTTGTTATATACCCTTTGTTGGCAATGACAGAGGTCAAACGTTTTCTCTAAGTCTTCACAAGGTTTTCACACAATGTTGCTGGTATTTTGTCCCATTCCTCCATGCAGATCTCTAGAGCAGTGATGTTTTGGGGCTGTTGCTGGGCAACACAGACATTCAACTCCCTCCAAAGAGTTTCTATGGGATTGAGCTCTGGTGACTGGCTAGGCCACTCCAGGAACTTGAAATGCTTCTTACGAAGCCACTCTTTCGTTGCACGGGCAGTGTGTTTGGGATCATTGTCATGCTGAAAGACCCAGCCATGATACATGGCCCCATTTATTCTTTCCTTTACACAGATCAGTTGTCCTGGTCTCTTTGCAGAAAAACCGGCCCAAAGCATAATGTTTCCACCCCCATGCTTCACAGTAGGTATGGTGTTCTTTGGATGCAACTCAGCATTCTTTCTCCTCCAAACACGAAGAGTTGAGTTTTTACCAAAAAGTTATATTTTGGTTACATCTGACCATATGACATTCTCCCAATCCTCTTCTGGATCATCCAAGTGCTCTCTAACAAACCTCAGACGGGCCTGGACATGTACTGGCTTAAGCAGGGGGACACGTCTGGCACAGCAGGATTTGAGTCCCTGGCGGCGTAGTGTGTTACTGATGGTAGCCTTTGTTACTTTGGTCCCAGTTCTCTGTGGGTCATTCACTAGGACCCCCCGTGTGGTTCTGGGCTTTTTGCTCACCGTTCTTGTGATCATTTTGACCCCACGGGGTGAGATCTAGCATGGAGCCCTGGATCGAAGGAGATTATCAATGGTCTTGTATGTCTTCAACGTTCTTATAATTGCTCCCACAGTTGATTTCTTTGCACCAAGCTGATCACCTATTGCAGATTCAGTCTTCCCAACCTGGTGCAGGTCTACAATTTTGTTTCTGGTGTCCTTTGACAGCTCTTTGGTCTTGGCCATAGTAAAGTTTGGAGTGTGACTACTGATAACAAGTTCAAACAGGTGCCATTAATACAGGTAACGAGTGGAGGACAGAGGAGCCTCTTAAAGAAGAAGCTACAGTTCTGTGAGAGCCAGAATTCTTGCTTGTTTGTAGGTGACCAAATACTTATTTTCCAACATAATTTACCAAAAAATTCATTAGAAATCCTACAATGTTTTTTTTTTCTTATTTTGTCTCTCATAGTTGAAGTGTTCCTATGATAAAAATGACAGGCCTCTCTCATCTCTTTAACTAGGAGAACTTGCACAATTGGTGGCTGACTAAATACCTTTTTGCCCCACTGTACATGAAAGCACCCACACGGAAGGATCATATATCGACATATATTGCGAAAAAATATTTTTTTTTATGTGCCAATATTTTTTATAAACATATACAAATATATTTATTATATGGCCATATATTTCATACATATATTTACATATTTAATTTTGGCAATTTCAAATATGTTTTATTATGTCTAAAATATATGTAAATTTAATAACATATCTCAAGCAGTCGGGGCAAGTCAGTGGCATTTGGGTATGCACTGGCAGCCAAATCTTTCCAACGGTACCAACTATTAGTTGCTAGCATAGGGTTTGCGAGATAATCGCATTAGACAGGCTTTTATTTTGAGGATTTCTCCTTATACCGGACGTTTACTTTAGTGTGCATACCCAAACGACACTGCATGGCCCGCCCTTCCTGTCATGTGTTTATTCTATTATCTAGACTAGTAGTATCTTTGAAGTACCTTTGCAGAGAAATAGCATTCCTGTTGTTTTCATAATAGGTCTCTTTTGAAATGTAAACTTGGAGTACAAAGTGGATCATTATACTGAAACTGAAAAATTATATATGCTGTTATATGCTGCTTGACAATGGCTAAAGTCAAAACCTTGGATGTTGGTAAATATTCCAGTACTGGCAGCTGTATGATTGTGAATAAAGGCCATTATTAAATGGAGATGACTGACCATACCCAGTTGTTTTTTTCTTACAATGCATTTTATGAAATTATGCTAAGAAATTTTGTAGAATTTACAGATTTTGACTCTTGTTTGTATAGGATAGTAATTGTCTTTTTCACAGTAGTTAATGTAATGCAATATGGCCTAAACTGGTGGTTATTTTTGGTTTACTCCATTGCCAAAAATAGTTATAAACTCACAATAACAAGGAGTTTCTCGTGAAAAATAATGTATTGAAGGTTTATTTCATGATGTGTTGATGAGAATTGCTTAAAATTCTGAATAAACACGTATTTCATTATCATTGCATATTATATTACATGTTAAAATATATAATATACAATGTATTATGATATTGTGGGAAGCGCAAGTCATATATTTCAGTAACATATTCAGGACACATATGTACATATATGTTGAGAAATTCTATAAATATATTCACATATATTTTTTGCAACATTTTTTTTGTGTGGACACATGCAGGAATCCACATAAACATGCCCTCAACTAAAAACCAGCAAGCTTAACATAGTTCTGTGACAGTAGAACCATTTTACAGCTCATAAATCCTGGTGGTGGATCATTTGACTGGAAGTGAAGTGACAGAATCCAGCAACATCTGTCAAGCACCTGCAACAGTACCTCTGTAATGAATCAGGCAAAAAAAAGTAAAAAACCAGTCCAACCAGTTTATGTTGTCCACTTAGATCCCCTTGGATACGACACATACCCAAATATCATCAAATCTACATGTTATCTATTTGGATCTTGCTACCTGAAACACTTCCCCAATGCTTAGAGTGGGCATGTGCAAAGACAACCTAAATTGATCTGTTTTGTTACATTTTATCTGACAGTATTTTAGCAGAAAAAAATCAAGCTCACAGCCTCACAAAACAGACCACCAGTTAAGATTAATCTGTGGCTATGTATTTCATTTCTTTACACTTTGTTCTCACTTCACAGTATTATTTTGTCAGTCAGTGTACTTTATCAGGGTGTTTTGTTTTTATTGCTGTCATTTTTTTTACCTAGACCGATGAGTGTGCAGCCAACCCACAGAGCGTCCATCACAAGAGAAGGGAGCACCAGTGCTGCACTAAATGCTTTGCCATACTTAATCTGGAATGGATCCATCATGGTGACGTACCTCTTCTCCCTCATTGGCTTGGCGAAGAATAAACCACCTGATATTCGAGGGGGGAAGAGTGAAGTAGAGGGAGGACATACGGTCTGTCTATGATATTCATATGTCTTATTTATTAAATTATTACATAACTTAACATGGGGTAAATAGTACAACGATTATCTCAATGTGATGTTCTGCCTCTCATCACACTGCTTGCCTGGGTTCATTTTCAGGAACTTATACACAGGTGGAGAGCGCATTCTCCAAGCAACATCCACGCTTGAGCGTGCAGGCTCCCAACTTAAAAACATCAACTGGCACTCTGGATGACGCTGAGCTAAGATCTGCCAGGTATGCCATGACTAGAATTTGAACTCCTATCCATAACATCCCATCTGTGTTGCTGAGCACTGGACAATTCAGCCTAAAATGCCAAGCTTGCATTCAAATGTTGCGTGTTCATCAGTCTGGCAGTAAAAAATGGGCTAAGAATTCCCCACGAGTATGTTTTACCCAGTGCAGGCTGCACCATTAAATGATCAGTAATAAGTGCACAGAAATCTTTTTTTATTGTTATCATTATTTGAAAACAAAAATGGCTTCCCCTGAAGATTTTAGTAGCAATGATGCTAGCATTAGTTATATCTGTTTCCTATTGACAAGTGGTGGAATTTCCTGGCTTTAAAACTATATTGAGAGATAAAAAACACATAAAAAATATATATTGAAAAAATATATAATTTAATATATATTGAGTCTGTTAACATTACTTTAACAATGTACTTTAGTACATTTGTAACCAACTACCTGCTGAATATTATGTAATGTGGCTTGTAGATTTAATTGGTTAAAGGTTAATAAAAAAATGCATTCCAATAATTTTGCTTAAAACGTGCATCATCCCTAAAAATGTAATCCCTCATACTGCAAGAGGGATAGCCATGTTACATTTGAATCCAAGTCTACAGCATCACTAGGGATACTTTTAACTAGTGATGGACAAATTCCTTGTTGTTCTTCTAGCAGCAAAATATGTTGGCAGCACTAAGAATTATTTTTTTTCAAAATAAAGGCCATTGTTGGAATGCCTTGCATTATGTTAAATTTCAATGTAGTTTTTAATTTGATTAAGACCATCGGAGTTAATGCTGCTAGTATTATATCCTACTGCGAGAAGAACAGCACTGACGGTTTGTTTGTCAATCACTACTTTTAACTATTATGTCAGATTTTTACAATATAACAACTCAAAGGGTGTGGTGGTGTATCTGACCAATGATGAAGGACACAGAGCTCTGTAGAGGCATAAAAGTCCAAACCAGACCCTGGTTGGGGTTGTAAACCACCTCAGCGATACCCACAATGAAGCCTCCTCCTACCCACGTAGCTGCAGGAAAAACACAGACATACAGTACACACATAAAATATTATCCTTTAAAAACATGTTGAAAATGTACTTGTGAAACACTCAATAACAAGGTACAGGAAGTAACAACATACTATATATAAAGGAACATAGTATCCATTGAGTTCTACTATAAAGAAATATGCACACCTAGACTCAGCTAACAAAGTGGAACATCAGCTATTTCTCTACTACTGTACAGTACTCAGTCGGGAATCAAACTGGCAATCTTCTGACTACAAGTCTGACTCCCCACCCACTGAGCCATCTGCCCCCATCAGCCAGCTGCCCCCCAGTACTTCAGGTACTACAATACCTTACCACTGCTTCAACAGGACTTCAGGGATTTGGAGAGGAATGTTGTAGCTATAATGTAGTGATTCCATAGAGTAATGTTGTAGCACTAATCTAGTGATTACATAGTCAAGGCTGAATAACAACACTTCAGGAGAGCAAAATCAAGCAGCTTTTATACAATTAGACCGTAACTAATGCAGGATGTTGTTTTCACCAGGATGGTGTTTTCGTTACGATCACAACAATAAATGAGTGAACTTGCATTAACAAGTTTTAAAATACCTCACCTGTTAAATCTCCCTCCCTCTCTGTTTTTCTCTCTTTCTCTCTCTCTTTCTCACACATACACACACACACCGGTCATTGTGAATATTCCCACGAGCAGTCCGATATTCCTGTTTCCCAGTATGGCCATCTCCATCTTGTCCCCTGTGCCTTTCTTCTCCATAGTCCTGGACTTTCGTGCTGCCCAAATCCCTGTCCCTAGCACCAGCAGGTAGAAAACTGCCATGGCAACCACACCTGGGATGTTTAGAACCATGGTGGAACCCCTGGTAGATGTTTCAGCGCACTGACTCTCTACACTCCTAAACTAGGCAATCAGTGACAAAGAGGAGGACTGAAGAAAGCAATGTTGTTCCGTGGGTGTGAAAAGGGCGTATACACAACATCCACATACCATTCACAGACAGAGGAGGAAGGTTATACAGTAGTTTATAAAAGAGACTGGGTTAAAAGACAAGGAGAGGATTAGATAGGATTCAACTTTATTGTCTTTGCATACAGCACTATACAATACACAGAGTACATATCAAAGGCAACAATGTTGTTTAACATCTACAGTATCATAGACAGTGCAAAAAAGTCCCAAAAGTGCAAAATTTGTGCAGATGATATTGTAGAAGAGATACCGGATAACTAAGTATATATGTAGTATGTAAATGGTAATTTTATGATTAAATATACAGTATGTAGCCTACAGTATGTAGAATACAACTCTGGAAGAAATTAGGAGACCATTGAAAAAATATCAGTGCCTCTGCCTTTATTATTGATAGTTAGTGTTTGTGTTTAGGTAAATGAAGATTTTGTTTTGTTCCAAAAACTACTCACAGCATTTCTCACAAATTCCAAATGAAAATATTGTCATTCAGAGAATTTATTCACATAAAATTACAACTGCAGTGTTGTAAAAGCAGACCTCGAATAATGCAAAGAAAATACATTTCATATTCATTTTTAAACAACCATACTAATGTGTTAACTTCAGAAATCAGTATTTGGTAATAATAGGTGTGTGCTTGCACCAGCTGCTTTGCCTACATTCACCCTGCACAATGCAGAGTACACATCAATGGAGGAGAGAGTGAGTCATCTGGGGAAGCTCAGCTTTCATAGCTCTTTCCTTGTTGTCACCGTAAAATTGAGAGAAAAAACATTGTTTAACTCATCAGTGAGGGAAGCATGGCTGATCCTGGGGGAATTGTTCCTTGGTTTATGGTCTCTGATGGTTTGGATGCCACAGTGTGTGGTTATCTTTGGCACTCTTAATGCGTTTCTTTAGTATGGCCCTGGTTGAGCTGCAGGCCTCAGCGTCGCCAGAACTGATGTCTCCTTGAACAGATGTGGGATGGTGAGTTGCGCTCACATGGTTCATCCAACCTTATGTCGCCCACCCGGCAAATTGTTTGCACACTGCTCATCCAACACGGAAGCCTTTAGTCAGATCATGCATGGGATAATTACGCTCACCAACTATACTTCCGTGATTGAATTTACGAGCACCCGTTCTGCACACAAGGTGTCAATGTAGAGGTAGATACTTTGATTTATGAAACCCAAATCCTGGGCAGCGCTATGCCGATTTGCGCTGTGTCTTGCTGCCAAAGTCGGAGAAGACATTTCACTTGATCATTTGATTATCCAGACTATTAGATTCTCCAGAGTAGACGCAGTAATTAACATTTTATTTTGACTACAATCCAAAGTGTGCGACAAACAAAATAAATTGACATGGGCACACTTTGCCTGTTTGGTACCATATCAGATACCACAATAACTATAGTGGGTTCTTAATGCCTTTTTTGTATTTTTTTTCAATTATTGATCATTTACATTGTGTACGGGAATACCTTGTTTTTGGGCAAGCCTAGACCAGTAGAACAGCCACTCACTCATCTACAACTATAGAACAAAGTGGAACAACAGGACATTGTAATTTAGTAGGTAGGTATGGCATGTCAGTGCAGCTTTTAGATGTGTCTATCTACGCCTGCCTGTCTCTCTGCCTGAGGGCTTTTTATCTCACACAAATCACTGTTCTTCATACTCTTCTGTCTCCTTTAAAAAAAGGTAGAATAGGATACATGAAGAGCAAACAAGAGGGTCAATTTCAGATAAGTGTAACATCTGGACAAGGTAACATAAAAAATGTTATTTAAGATGTTTTATTCCTTGTTTTTTTATTATAAATAGTACACATTAGACTTGTCAGCTCCAGCACTTAGTGTTCAGTAATTATAAAGTCATTTTCAATGAATCACTCATGAGACATGTCCATCCTATTATAGACATGCACTTAACTATTTTTCTTATGTTTTGGCCATCTATGTTTGTCCCTTGTGAGGTACCATCATGTCTCTCCCATATTCCAATGAGTTCTTTGTTATAATGATTCCGGGGTTCTGAATAAATACACTACCCACCACTATTTACATCTCAGTCTCACATCTCCTCATTACTGGTTATACCCAAGTAGAACTAGAAGTATATAAAACTCTTTAAGTATTTTCATCAGACAATGTTAATAATATTCACATTTTCACAAAGATATTTGGTCCCGTTCTCAACCCTGTCCATTAGTTCTGGTAAAATTATAAAGAAGTTACAGATTCTTTATACAGTCGTATGCAAAGTTTTAGGCACCCCTGAGAGTTTCCATAATTTTCATTTATAAATAATTGGGTGTTTGGATCAGCAACTTTATTTTGATCTATCAAGTAACTGAACAGCACAGTAATATTACATTAGTGAAATTAGGTTTATTGGATGAACAGAAAATGTCCAATATGCATCAAAACAAAATTAGACAGGGGCATACATTTGGGCACCCAAACAGAAATATCACATCAATATTAAGTTGAGCCTCCTTTAGCAGAAATATCAGCCTCTAGAGGCTTCCTATAGCCTGTAATGAGTGTCTGGATTCTGAATGGAGGTATTTTGGAACATTCCTACTTACAAAACATCTCCAGTTCATTTAGGTTTAATAGTTCAAATCACCCAACCCATTTTTCAATGATATTCAGGTCTGGGGACTGGGATGGCCGTTCCAGAACATTGTACTTGTTCCTCAGCATAAATGCCAGAGTAGATTTTGAGCAGTGTTTTGGGTCGTTGTTTTGGGCGTGACTTCAACCTTGTGACTGATTCCACTACATTATTCTCAAGTATCTGCTGATATTGAGGACCACAATGGAAATAAGTGATTGACTTTATTGTTTTTATCCTTGATTGTATTTGATGTCTTTTCATGTGTGTAAGGCATTTTTTAATACAATTAAATAAATCAAATAAATGAAAATCAAATTGAGTGGAATCCATGTGACCCTCAACTGCTGTGTTCTTTTGGTGCCATGCATAACGCCCATTGTTATGACCAAATAACTCCATCTATGTTTCATCGGTCCACAGCACCTTCTTCCAAAATGAAGCTGGCTTGTCCAAATGTGTGTTTGCAAACCTCAAGCGACTCTGTTTGTGGTGTGTGTGTGCAGAAAAGGCATTCATTTTTTCACACTTTTTTTGTGCAAAGTGTGCTGAATTGTTGAACGATGCACAGTGACACCATCTACAGCAAGATGATGTTGTAAGTCTTTGGAGGTGGTCTGTGGGCTGTTTTTATGGTTCTCACCATCCTTTGCCTTTCCAATATTTTACTTTGCCACTTCTGCACAGCAAATGCCAGTGTAGAAAATCCAGAGTACCGATGACCTGAGTACGTTTTTTACACTGTGGAGGACAAATGGTACATGTACACTTCTTAGTGTAGAATAATCAATCTTTGT
The DNA here is from genome assembly GCA_016801145.1 of Umbra pygmaea. NCBI lineage: Eukaryota > Metazoa > Chordata > Actinopteri > Esociformes > Umbridae > Umbra > Umbra pygmaea. Next base: position 5,136 of record JACXGM010019103.1, on the reverse strand, counting down.
GGTGTTGTTTGTTAGTAGAGTGTCAGTGTAGGTTCCATTCTGAGGTGATGAACTCCCCTAAGAGTTTATATGTGGTTGAGTCTTTTCAGTCCTCATTCGTCTACACTGTGAAGTGTTAGGAAAAACCATCACAACATCCCAGAATGCTTTGCTACACAATTGTTTTTCAGAATTGTTTGTTTTTATCTATTTTCTGCTTTGTGCATTCATTAATTGATTCCTTTATGTCTAATTATTAAACAATAATATTATTTTTCAGTTTTCTTGTCTAACACAAACCGTAAGTGGTATTTTTGATTGCAACCATTACTGAGAATAGTGTTCCTGTCAGCACTAGAGGACGTGAGACTCCCTCTTCTGGCGCTCACAGGATCCAGCGCTCGGCGTCCCCTACTCTGACACCAATGCTCCCTTCCCATCATTCCTCTCTGTTCCCCACAGCTGTGAATGATATTCAATTAATGAATGTATTTATGTTTGCCTGTCCACACAAATAGTTGTGGGGTATTGTCTATACATTACGTTGTTGTGTTCAGTGCTTGTTATAGAAGCCTACCCTATCTGTACCGCTTATCTCGTGCATAACGGGACCTTTTCTTAATGTAAATAAGTTATTTCCGTGTTCTTTGTGCTGCGGTCTACATCCGGCACTATCGTCCACTTCATTAAAGTATGTGGCTATACATTCAACCTGCATCTGTCTCCTTCCTATTTCACATTATGACAGAATACCCCACCCAATGCTAAATGGAGGCAGCAAGTAATACGGAGACCGGAGACAGAGAGGCAACGGCCAGGGACATGGTCGCCACGGTACAACGCCACCAGACCATGTTAGAGCGACTTGGAACCGCTATGGACAGTGTGTTTTTGGCCATAAGATGGCTGGAACAGCAAGAGGAACCGCGCCCTGTGGAATTGCCCCAGCAGAACCCGCCTGGGTCAAACGACCTGCCCCCTGGGAATAATCCCACTAGGGGCGTTCATTTGTCTCTCCCTACGGAGTACGATGGCACGGCATCCGGGTGCCAGGGGTTCCTGCTACAAATGGGCCTGTATTCTGACACCACGGCTACCTTCTGCTTCTGGTCGTGACCGGGTGTCCGCCCTTATCTCCTGTCTCTCCGGACGCGCGTTGGAGTGGGCCAATGCGGTCTGGAGAGACAACAACCTGGTCATCGATGATTATGAGGTGTTCCCCATTTGTTCCATCTTCGATCATCCTCCTGAGGGACAAGATATGGGCAAGCGTCTCGTCCATCTATGCCAGGGGCAGAGGACAGCAAGAGAGTACGCCTTGGAATTCCGGACGCTGGCCGCGGGATCTGGATGGAACGAGAGAGCCCTCATCGATGTCTTCAGGTTCCACCTGCGGGAGGATGTCCGGCGGGAGTTAGCTCTCCGTGACACCACGCTGGGTTTTGACCAGCTGGTGTAAATGGCGATTCGGCTGGACAGCCTCCTGCAGGGACGAGGGCACACTACCAGCACCTACCTCGTTCCTTCCGGGTCCGCGTCCGGGCACACGCGGATGGAGATTGGTAGAACAGGGCTCCAGGGCACACAGAGGGGACCCGGCAGGCGACAGGAGCAGTATTCCTTGTGTGGCAGACGGCGGCACTACGCTGCGTCTTGCAACCTGCGCTTGTCGGGTGCAGGGAGCGGCGGCACAGGCATCCTTGCTCTACCCCAGGTACCCAGTCCATTCTCACCCCTATACACTCAAATGACCATTACCATTATATTTCCTGAATACCCATGCCATACTCCGTTAAGAGCCCTTGTAGATTCAGAGGCGGCAGGAAGCTTTATCTATGACTCTTTAGACTCTTACACATACCATTACGCACACTCGATACACCTTTATCCGTTTATGCCCTCGATAGCAGACCAATCGGGTTTGGATTAGTAGAACATGCTGCCGCACCGATAACCATGACATGTGCACACAAACATACTGAACAAATCACCTTTCATGTCCTAGACAATTCCTCCTACCCCATCATACTGGGCTACCCTTGCTTAGCCAGTCATAATCCTTCTATTTCTTGGCAGGATGGGTCCATAGAGGGGTGGTCGCAAGGATGTCTGGGTAGGTGCGTTCCGGTTTTGCTGAGGGCCACCACGGTGGAAAGTCTGGCCACTGCCTTCAACAATCCCATCCCTATTGAGTTTTTTGATTTGGCCCGTGTTTTCTCGAAAGCCAAGGCCGCAAAATGACCACCCCATCGGCCGTATACCAGATTCGGTACTGCCCAGGGGTCATGTATATCCTCTGTCGTATCCGGAGATCGAGGCGATGGAAACATACGTCAAGGAATCCTTACAACAGGGGTATATATGTCCGTCCTCTTCACCTGTATCTTCAAGCTTCTTTTTTGTAAAGAAGAAAGACGGGGGTCTGCGCCCGTGCATAGACTACAGTGGCCTGAATAAAATCACTAACCGTTACACCTACCCGCTTCCCCTCATTTCCTCCTTTATTGAGTCTATGCATGGCACTCATTCTTAACAAATTAGATCTCAGAAGTGCCTACAATCTCGTGCGTATTCGAGAGGGAGACGAGTATAAGACGGCGTTCAGTATGACATCTGGACATTACGAATATTTAGTTATGCCGTACGGTCTTATGAATTCTCCGGCAGACTTCCAGGCATTCATGAACGAGATATTCAGGGACATGATTGGACGTGGGGTGTTCGTATACATCGATGACATACTGGTGTATGCGGGCACCTGTGACCAGCATGTCGCTCTGGTCCGTCGGGTGCTTGGGAGACTGCTGGAGCATGATCTATACGTGAAAGCCGTAAAATGTCAGTTTTTTCAGAGCTCAGTCTCTTTTCTTGGGTATCGCACTTCCTCGGCTGGGGTGGAGATGGAAATGGACAGAGTCTGCACCGTGCGTAATTGGCCGACCCCAACCACGGTTAAAGTAGTACAACGTTTTCTTGGTTTCGCCATTTATTACCGGAGGTTCTTTCGTGGCTTTGGCAAGGTGGCAGCCCCGATCACGTCCCTGCTTAAGGGTGGGCCGACCAGGTTGCGGTGGACCCCTGAGGCGGAGAGAGCCTTTGTCTCACTAAAGGCTCTTTTCTCATCTGCACCTGTACTGGCTCACCCCGACCCAATGTTGCAGTTCGTTGTGGAGGTGGATGCTTCTGAGAGCGGAGTGGGGGCGGTGCTTTCGCAATGGTCAGGGTCACCAGCCAAGCTATGCCCCTGCGCCTTTTACTCAAAGAAGCTTTCGCCTGCCGAGCGAAACTACGACGTCAGGGATCGGGAACTGCTCGCCATTGTCAAAGCTGTTATGGCATGGAGGCACTGGCTCGAGGGGCTAAACACCCTTTCCTCATCCTGACTGACCACCGTAACCTGGAGTACATTCGGGCAGCAAGAAGACTGAACCCTCGCCAGGCGAGATGGTCCCTTTACCTTGCCAGGTTCGTATATACCATCTCCCACATTCCGGGAAGCAAAAATGGTAAATCCAATGCGTTATCCCGTCAGCATGACGCGGAGGATCGGGTGGTTGATGTTACACCCATAGTACCTACCCATTGTATCCTAGCTCCTGTTATGTGGGAATTGGATATGGAGATTCAGCGGGCACTTTGCAACCAGACCGTACCTGCGAGGTGTCAGCCAAATTGCCAATATGTGCCCAATAGTTGTAGGGACAGGTTTCTCAGTTGGGCTCACACCACACCGTCCTCCGGTCATCCTGGTATTGGCCGCACCATTCGTTGCTTATCCGGCAAGTATTGGTGGCCGTCCTTAGCCAAGGACGTGAGGGTTTACATCTCCTCCTACTCGATATTTGCCCAGAGTAAAGCGCTGAGGCACCTAGCTACAGGGAAACTAATGTCTCTTCCTGTGCCACAATGGCCATGGTTGCATTTATCTATAGATTTTATTACCAATTTCCCCCCCTCAGAGGGTAATACAGCAATCTTGACCGTTGTGGACAGGTTATCCAAGGCCTTGTTGTTGATTCTTCACAAAAAATTGCAGTTTCATATCTTTATGTTTGAAGCCTGAAATGTGGCTAAAGGTCAAAAGGTTCAACGGGGGAGAATACTTTCGCAAGGCACTGTAGATTTAAACCTACTCAGTATGATTACTCATAGGTGTAACGTTTCTCAGTTCCTCTTCCCAGAGAACTACATCTTCCCCTTCCTAGTTTGCTCAGAACTACAATTCCCATTCCCCAGTTCATCTTCCCTGTGAAATACAGCTTCCCTAGCCTTGCCTCCTCAGAACTACATTTCCCATAACCTGGACTCAATCAACCAAATTCCATTCACCTGCTCTCACCCAGTCCTATATATGACACACACACACCATTGCCTCTTCGCAAGGTATTGTGAGTAGTTTATTCTTACTGAGCATTATATTTCATGTATTGTTGTTCCGGTTTGACCATTGCTCTGTTTTGTGGATTATTCTGCCTTGGATTATCCCCTGTACCTTTGCCAACATTTTGTATTGATATTCTGGCCTGACCCCTGCTCTGTTTGTTACTGTTTCTGCCTCTGGAGTATAGAACCCCTGTTTAGAATAAACATTGTTCTTTTTAATCCTTCTGAGTATTCATTACAATAGGCAGCTATCACCTACTGTACATAATGTGGTACAGGCATGGAAAGGCAGTTATCTACACAAGGTACAATGACACACACAGAACAAGGGACTAGAGGGAACAGATACACAAACAATAAATGCAATCAAAGATCAGCTGGTGAACAATGATTAATGACATAAGCAATGACAGGTTTGATAAAGTCCAGTGAATAAAATGAAATGTCTGTTTGTCTACAGGATATATTCAACACCACCATGACAGTATTTATTTATTTAACCAAGTCAAGTCAAGTCAAGTTTATTTATCATGTGCATCGAATAACATACATCATCCCATACAGAGAAACGTGAAATGTGTTTTGTGGATTTGGAGAAGGCGTATGACCGGGTCCCCCGGGAGATACTGTGGGAGGTGCTGCGGGAGTATGGGGTGAGGGGGTCCCTTCTTAGGGCCATCCAATCTCTGTATGACCAAAGCGAGAGCTGTGTCCGGGTTCTCGGCATTAAGTCGGACTCGTTTCATGTGAGGGTTGGTCTCCGCCAGGGCTGCG
>JACXGM010019102.1:5632-18733 GCA_016801145.1 Umbra pygmaea | reverse complement strand
AAACCAAAATCAACAAAGTAAAAACATATTGAAATGTCTAAAGGCAAAAAATACCTTTTTCCTAAATTTCTTACTTTTCAATTAACATTTCATTTTATTCTGCATACAAAATCAGTGCCACTGTGTTTCTGATAGAACATGGCTGTGGATACAAAGTTTTCACCATGCCCATTCCCCTCATTTTAGATTTACTGCTAAACAGATATCTGGAAAACATAACCCTGCCTCCCAAAAAACAGTGTTTGTACTTTACTGATCCCCATGGCAACTAGTTCTAAAATCTTCACAGGTGCCATTATTACCTTTCATAGCCATATATGCTAAATCACCTTATATGGAAATAATGGAAAATGGCTCAATATTTTAGAGCAATCATGGAGTTGATATAATTGGGTTTGTGAGTGTGCAACAGAATGTTAACTTTACATGTGACACCTTATATAAGCACATATGGATTGCTTAAATGTAACTAAACCAGGGAAAAATATTGTACCTCTAAATAAAAAATGTGTCCTCCCTGATAAATTGTATATATACTGATATAAAATGTATATATGTATTCCTATTTATATGGTTATATTTATGTATTCATATATATATATATATATATATATATGTATTTATATATTTATACCTATATTTGTATAAATTCACTACATATAATTGGTCCGATTGTATAATGAATTGAGTGTCATGCCTTTTCTTTTTTCCTGTTTCACCAGATCTGAATGGTCCGGACAAGTCAATCAACACTATTTACGAGTTTTGTTGAACTGATTGTATGAATTTACCTGATGGTCTGAGACCGAAACGTTGTGTTTTTAACCAATAAATTTCTGCTTGCGTACAGACAGAGTGCGGGACTTTTCTTAGCCAACTATACATGTGAGAAAGGAATGTTCTTGTCCCCCTGAATCTGGGTTTCCCTAACGAGAGGTAAGCAGAGTTATTAAAAACAACAAAAACGAATAGTTCTTCCTGTTCAGTAGACCTAGATACAAAGAGAAAGAGAGAGGATTGTTCCATTAGTTTGGACAGCTGTTATTTCATTATTTACAGAAATGTCCATTGTACCCTGTCAAAAGCATTTCTGACAGAAAACAACATGTGAGAAAAAACTAAACTTAAATGAATATATTATTACATAACACACCCAACTTGTTACACACACCCAACTTGTTAGACACAACCATCTTGTCATACACAACCAACCTGTTTATTGTGGCATATGGTTCTGTACCTCAGGGCAACCACACCAACATAGTAATATAGTGAATATACATTGCTTCTATTCAAAACATTTAACCGCAGATATGAATAAAACTTATCCTGAGTGATGAGTCTGGCACACAATACCAAAACCTCCCAGCAAACCATAACCATACAGAACCAACAGGACAGAACCTACAGGTAGGAGCAGGTGGGACGGTGCACTGAAGCAGGATTGTAGGCTTCTGCAGGTAATCCCACTGGCGTCTTAAATACACAGCATAATTACCATGTGACAAATTACGGCTGATAGGCATGAATCTATCAGCAGATTAGGACAGACACTTCTCACTCAGATTTCCTGGCAGAACTTGCAAATGCAATTTCTGACAGAAAATGCCACGTGAGAGTAAACAAAATGTTAATGAATATATTATTAGATAACACACCCAACTTGTTATACACACCCAACTCCTTTCTTACGATCATCACATTAAATCCAAACCTAAACCATCCATCAGAGTTCTTTGATGCAATGTCTTCATCTGTATTTTAACAGTATACTAACACCTGCCCTACGTATATTTTCAATAATATGAATATAGCAAAACCATCACAACTTCAATACTACATTCAAAAGAATGCACCCACCCCGCCATCCACCTGAAGCGTATTACATTTGACAACCATAACAAACACCAAAAGAGAAACATGGTTTTAACTCAACAGGTCAATACTCACCTTGAACCATGTATACACATTGACTATGGGCACCCAAGAAGCGTTGATATCGAGTCTGACGTAACGCCCATGGGTGCCAGATAACAACACCTCATACTCTTCAGAGTCGACTCATACACCGATCTTGATGCAGTAGAGACAGTGCCAATGCAGAAAGAGTGTGGCATATGAATCTCCGGCGACAGTCCACCATTTTGCTAATTTGTGATGAGAACCAGTAGATTGCCATGGGTTAGACAGTGATTATGATGAATAGAAGATCAGCAGACGTGTCTCATGGTAGGCACCGTAGATTTGTCATGAAATTCAATGAACATGAACTCCTTTTACCTGAGAACATTTTGGTCTTAAGTAGGGATTTCCCAAAACTTCTGAACTCAGAGTTACTCAGAAAAGTACATTTACTCAAGTAAATGTCCACCTCTTGCAATGGGCAATCTGAATCAGGAAATTGAACAGAAACAAACTTTTCAGTCCTCCACAATATCGGAGTCAGAACGCTCATAGGACTTTTAGTTATTGAAAAGTGTTCTCCAGGCAGATCTGCCTTGGATACAGAAGTCATTTGATTGGTTGATTCAAAACTGAAGGCTGAGTACAGGTTAATTCAGCTAACATTGTACTTCCTGTAGGCTGCTCTGTGTAATGCATGCAGTGGGTGTAATGATATGTAATACGGATATGTCAGCTGAAGACACCTATATTCACATCTCGGTGTTAGCCCCTGTTGGCAGTAAATACTTGCTTATTAACTTAGTCAGAAATGAAATGTATCTGCCTTAGTGTATTCAGACCCTCGGAAGAGTATCTGTACCTAAAAAGTATGGAACTCTATTTGTAAGCAATCTTTTTATTTACATTGCTTAGTCGGCCATGCAAGGTCTCTGCTAATACTGTCACAATAGCTTTTCTCTATACATATAGGCCCAAATTAAATCTGCACTCCACTTTAAATAAAGAAAATCCCTTTTTTTTTTACAGTAAGGACAAATTGCATTTCCTATCAATGATTGTCAACAGACAGATAGACAGACAGACAGACAGACAGACAGACAGCCAGACAGACAGACAGCCAGACAGACAGACAGACAGACAGACAGACAGACAGACAGACAGACGGGTGAGGCAAAAACAGACATGTATGAGAGGACTCACACACATACTCAGACATGTATTCACACATACACACAGGTAGGTATGTACACACACATGCACACAGACAGTCAGGTATGTCCGCTGTGGCACGGTGGCTCTGTCGTCAGCATCTCACTCCTGCAAGAAGGGAAGTGCAAGTGTTCAGATCCCTGGAAAGAGTCAGGCAGCCAAGGATCATCACCACGGACAGAGGGTCTCAGGGGAAGGCTCCAGGTGCCGCTGGAAAGAGTCCCTCACTAACTCAGTCCTCCGCACCTGCTCCTTGTTCGGGCTCATCAAGAGCCCTATGAGAACGGAGATGAAGTCAATATCTAACTATGAGTGTTTGTGTTTTTTTCCCCTCCAGATTTCGCTGCAGACCGACAGAGGACTTTGCCACCGGCAACCAGGAACGTCCAAGACAAGGCTCAAGTATACTCTGTTTTTGTTTTCAGTTTAGAGATAACGCCAAAATGTTGGCTGGTATTCTGTGCGTTTCTGTTTTCTTAATAAATGCCCTAAGGCTGTACCCTGCACTCTGACTCGGCATCCTTGTTTGCCCTGCTACAACACACACACACACACACACACACACACATTAGGAATGCACATTGACACACACAAACATGCATAAAAATATTTACGCACAGATGCGAACAGACGAACATGCCTGCGAACAGGGTGTCATGGTTCAAGCCCTGGCAGGGGTTAATCAGTGCCCTTAAAGACTCATCCATTTAATGTGCTTTTTCTCCCCGTCAATTACAATGACATCATTATCAGCCAATAGCAGGTTTGTATTGTCTGTCAACCATACACACCTGGCGCCCTATTTTCATCTCACATTCCCTTTAAGAGCAGATGCGCTTGTTCCATGGCAGATTGCAATTATAACGGCGCATTGCTATTGATTTTTCTTTTTACAAAATGTAAATAAAGAAATGTCACAAACATAGCCTACTTTCCGATGTTTTGGACTCAATCTCACTGAATCACGAGGTTATGAATGCATGGTAATATTTTTGCAATGTAGTCTAACATTAGACCGAGATTACTCTTCTGTCAAATAAGCTTCCCGTTCTGCATTTCTGGTCATTTGGGTTAAGTGGCAACGGCACATGCATTTCAACATCACGTCACCTGAAGTCCTCTAATATTTCCTTATTCATGTCATCAACACATCGATGATTCATGAAAATGTTGCGTAAAATACAACAAGCCACAAAGAATGCTGCGACTTGAGTAGTGTACCTGTTGTATCCAAACACCTGGTGCACATTTTTAGTGTGCCAAATGTTTGTTCAATTAGGCTGCACTGCGTGTTTGTGTGTGTTTTTGATTAAACAGCAGTTTACGCACTTGCTGGCATCATAAATTGTGTCATCATTAACCATGTCTTCAACGGATAGCTGTTGTCCCCTTCATAGCCACCCATCCAAGCGGGGTTTCCTCATGGCAAAGTTGCCATAAATGAGTTTTGGCTTGAGCCAGAGTAATTCACAAAGACATGGGTGATTTTACTATTAGCATTGCAAATGACTTGTATGTTGATTGAATGGGTTCCCTTGAGGTTGATGTATATCAGTGCAAATAATTCATTCTGACTAATTTGAGTAAATGTGTACACTAGATTTATACTTGTTTTTTCACATTTTCGGACACCACAATGACTTCCCTCGTGTGGTAATATTTTTCCCTCTAATTATGTATTGCAATAATAAAGAACTGCTGCATTTGTGTAGATGAGAAGAAAGTATATGTGCGTTGTGCACACGCTACATTATGGTTAAGCATGCGCCCTTAAAATAGCATATGAATAACACGCCACCGACATTTAACCAGGTTTTTCCTGGTGAGTGGCGGAATTGTTTTCGGGAACTGCAAGATAGCACCAGGGAACGTTTGCGGCGGAACATGCCTCTTCTTTTTGCTGAACCGTCCAATAAACGCAAGTTAATTCCCTAATTTACCGACGCGTGTCTGTGGAGGGAAAAGTCCCATATGCGTTGGTTGCAAGATAGGAATGATACATGCGTTTGTGTAAAAAGTAAATTGCGCTGGGTGTAAGATAGGGCCCTGGTATTCCTCTCACAGTCAGTACATGTATTTAAGTTCCTGTATTTGTGCTGTTGCTTATCGGTTATTGTTTCCCAGTTGCTGTGTGTGTTGCTAGGTCCTACATGTATACCACAGGGCTAGCATCTGGTTCGGCAAGGTGATGCAAATGCGGAAGTGCCTTAAACAGGCATTCTATCTGAATTCCAGCTGGGGGCGACGCGTGCGGTTGGAAAAGGAGGTTAGTTTCTATAGAAGTCTATGAGAAAACGAGCCACTTCTCACTTGATTTGTTACCTCAGTAAACATTTTCATAATGGGTTCATGGTCCCAATCACTAGTTTTTAGTCTTCTGCAATACAGAATGATGTTCCTTTTTTGAATTATGGTCATGTTTTTATTTGTTCCTGTTTGTTTTGCTACTATTATTATTTGATAGAACTTCCCATTATGGCTGGGACATGGGAAGTGGGTCTGCTGAAGGTGCTTCAGTAACCCCTGCTATTCCTACAATGTAAAGGCAACTAAATATACATATTATTAAAATATTTTTAATCTGGTATAATTTGGGTTTCTTTTTGGGAGATTTTACTTTCATGTTAGATATACTTATTTTCAAAATTTGTACTGGCCAACCAGATTTGTCTTTACCGATTACGATTTTGACACACCCGCAGAGGGACGTTAATACTGTTTCACATGCAAACACCAGGCAAATCACATGCAAACTCCAGTCTTTCAAAACATTCAAGGCTCAGACAACTGGGGCTGAGGAGATGTATAATTACAGTAGTGTTGACAGAGCAGTATCAAACAGCTATGTCCACATACAAGAATCAATGAAGCACACACAGCATGAAAACAACAGAGTATATTTGGGGGTAGCAATTACTGAATAGAAAACCGATGTGACTGATAATGACGGGATAATATACAGTTGTGTGCACATAGAGATGTACAGAGGGAGTCCTGGATGCGAATATTGGATATAATGTCAGGAAAGGTGCAGACCGATGCCCCTGAGGCCATGGAACAGATACTCAATGAGGGGATTGTTACACAGTGGCTTCTTCACTGCTGAGCAGTCATTCAGGTTCTTGCCATATAGGACTTTTTTACTGTGGATATAGATACTTTTGAACCTGTTTCCTCCAGCATCTGCATAAGGCCCTTTGCTGTTGTTCCAGGATTGATTTGCACTTTTCTTACCACTGTTTGTACAGAGGAATGTGGTACCTTCAGCCATTTGGAAATTGCTCCCAAGGATGAATTAGACTGGATGTCTAAAAATAGTTATCATTAAAACTCATTTGTCACATTGGAAGTCAACAACTTATTTTCTAGAAAGACAGCTGTGCAGTGAATATGTGCAAGATGCTTTAATGCTTTGTTGAGTGTGAAATGGCATAAACGGGCAAAAAGAGGGGGTAGAGTCAGCCTGTGCAGTGGTCAGTCAATAGATTTGAAAGTAATGATTTAAAAGTAGTAATGAGTATGATAGACTTGAGCTTCAGGGATTTTTGTAAATTATTCCAGTCATTAGCAACAGAGAATTGAAAGGAGAGGCGGCCAAATGAGGTGCAGGCTTTTGTAGCGACTAGGGAGATATACCTACTTGAGCGCAGGTTGAGAGTGGGTGATGCAATGGATTTGAATGAGCACAGATATGGTGGTGTTTTGCCTAGCAAGGACTTGTAGATGAGATGGTATCAGTAAATTAGGCGCCAAGTGTGTAATGAGTGCCATCCAACTAGTGAGTAGAGGTTGCAGTGGTGGGTGTTGTATGGGGCATTGGTAGCAAAATGGATGGCACTCCGTTATACTACTGTACATCCAATTTCTTTAGCAGAGAGTTTGAAGCAGTTCTGTAGACAACATCAGCAATGTCAAGCATTGGGAGGATGGTAATTTTTACAAGGGCTTGTTTGGCAGGAAGTGTGAATGAGGCCTTGTTACGGAAAAGGAAGCCAATCCTAAATTTTATCTTGGACTGTATATGGATGGACTGCATTTATATAGCGCTTTATCTGACCAATGGCCACCAAAGCGCTTTACAGAGCCTCACATTCACCCATTAATTCACTCATTTATACACTGATGGCGATGTCAGCCATGCAAGGCACCAGCCAGCTTGTTGGGAGCAGCTGGGGTTAAGTGTCTTGCTCATGGACACCTCAGCACTTGGTCAGGAGGACCCGGGGATTGAACCACCGACCTTCCGGTTGATAGACAATCTACCTGACCCACTGAGCCACTGCCACCCCATATGGTTTAGGTGGGTCTGGAAGGAGAGCAAGGAATCTAGCCAGACCCTTAGGTACTTCTGACATATTCCAGCTCGTATCCATCCAGGGTATTGATGCTTGCTGGGCAGATAGAAGCAGAGTGCGACCGGTTGAAGATCACACATTTGGTTTTACCCGAGTTTAACAACAGTTAGAGGCTACAGATGGGAAGTCAAAGCTCTTTTGGAGATTTTATAACACAGTTTCCAACGTAGGGCCAGATGTATATAGAATGGTGTCGTCTGCGCAGAGATGGATTTGAGAGTTGCCTACAGCACGAGCAACGTCGTTGATGTATACAGAGAATAGTGTCGGCCCGAGGATCGAACCCTGAGGCACGCCCATAGAGACAGCCAGGGGACCAGAGAGAAGGCCCTACCTCTGTTGCGCACCTGATCTCATCAGCCTTTTACATATGCCCAGTTGTGCTATATTGTCTTGTGTTTTGTTACAAGTTGGTGGATTTTTCCACCATTATATTTTTACGATTCTTATTCTATTGTTAATACTAGTTAAGAATTTGCCTTTTAACTTTTCAATCGCACCCCCCAAAACAAAGCCCACTTTGGGAATATCTGCTCTAAAACCATGACATCATTATCTGGAATTTTCCAAGCTGTTTAACAGCACAGTCAACTTTGTGTATGTAAACATCTGACTCACTGGAATTGTGAAATAGTGAATTATAGGTGGAATCATCTGTCTGTAAACAAATGTTGGAGAAATTACTTGCCTCATGCACAAAGTAGGTGTCCTAACCAACTTGACATCTGTGGAGTGATTGACATATTCGTTTTATTGACTTCAACTTACTGTATGTCAACTTCAGACTTCAAATGTAGCTGCCTTAATATAACTCTAACCCTAACCTAACACTAAACCCTATTGTAACTAACCCTAACATACCACACAACCCAAATGTAACTATTACCCTAAACCTAACCCCTGAAAATATTAATAGCATTTTTCTTGATTTACTATTGTGTCAGGCAATCCGAACCATCATCTTCACCTCATTCGCTGGTCTCCGTGTCCGGCTTTCTTGGTAAATGTAACACTATGCATGTGGAGATTTTTTTGTCATAACAATTAAATTAAAACAAGGACACACACACTGCATGTAAACACACATACAGTACATCCCTGCGTAAAGGTTGGAAAAACAGCACCTGAGTCATGTGTACCTGGGCCAGACAACACAGCTGGTCCATACTGAAACTAATGACCACATTCGACAGGGACAGATGAGGCAAACATGGACACAAACACACACAAGGTGCCAACTGCCCTCACGCACACACAGCAGAAAGGCAGTGTAGAAACAGGAGGCAATACAAAGTCATGCACAAAGGAAGTCGGGACAAGGTAATGTACACTGATTACAAAATACAATGTGTGTAAACTGGACAAAACATTGGACAATGATGTTAGGAATTGTAAATCAGTATAAGAAAAATAGAAGCACTTCTAACAGTGTTTAAATTTCCTGACCTTATCCTACTGTATATTTAAGTCCTGTTTAATAGTTAGTATGACATCATTGTTTACCTAAAGCGTTGTGGGTAGGCCCAGACCTCTACTGTCGCAACATGGCAGGAACAGGAACCATGTTGTGGCAGAAAATAACTGAACATTGTGGTTTATATGTTAATTTGTAATTCCAGTCATTCCAGTAATTGCTTTTGGGATGAGACAACATGTGTGTATATATGGATGTATGTATAAGATAACATAAACCATGGGCGGCAACTTCTTGACACCTGTTGTGAAGGTACTAGGTCTCTTCAATGTATAGACTAAGTGCTTGAGTGAACAGATTAGAGATTCTATTCACCTGGTGTAAATGAGCTCTAGCTATATAAGGTTAGGTGTCCAGAGGTGTGGCGCGGTTCATTGTGAGTTCATACTCCGGTTACGTTTATGATTATTGTGGTGTATTTTCTTATTCAACTATATCTGGATAGCTAGAGCTGCGTTATATATATATATGAGTGCCAATTTACTAAGGTAAACGTTTATGTTTACTCATACCGGTTAGTCCCTGTGAACGGACCAAGTGTCTATTAGCCGTTTTAGAGGTACAGATCATTTATTGGTTTGAGTATCAGTTGCTCATCCCTACTCTCATTAGTATCAGTCTAGAATTTATTATTTTTCAAGTGTGTTCCTAAAATAAATTACAAGAACACCACCTCTCTGTCTTGGTCTTCCTTCCTCACAACCAAATCGTGACATCTACATGAGGTACCTGCCACCTAGGCCACATGGACCAAAAATAGTATCTGAATGTTGGCTGAGAAGACATAATTTGTCTCTTTCTATTGCATCTCAATTTCTCTCTTTCTCTTGCTCATCCTCTCTCCCTTGCTAATTCCAAGGATTTCATTTTAAAAAAAATATTTTTGCATTTTTAATCAATTTTCAGACATAAATATACAATTATGAGAACAGTGAAAATGTGCAAATTGTACTATTATCATAGTGGTTCCTTAATCTGCACCACGGAGATGGAGACAGGAGGTTATTAATAACAAGATTATGTAACACAATTATCATATCATCTAACAAATTATTAGGTTAAAATCTTTAAAACGTCTCTGTGTGGTGTAGTGGGCTACGTTGTTGCATCGCAGGACAACTATGTTGCAGTGTCAAGGGTTCATTCCTGGTCATGGTATTTCCCTCTATGCTTAGAGCCCCAGCACAGAGCTACAAAATTGGTACAGTTCAGCCAAACTTATGTCAAAATCATAACATTGCCACCTTTCAAAATACAATTATCCTTTCTGATTTGTCATTGATTAAATATCCCTTGGTCTTTTCACACTTAAGATATTGATTAGATAATTGTTTTAACTGAACAAAATAAAAACAAAGGACTAATTGTGCTGTTGTCCATGTTTGTCTTGTCATGTTACACTGATTGGGCCGAGAGATGTAAAGTACGGGTTAGGCTGTGGAACTTCCACAACCTAACCCGTCAGGAATCTCCAGGTAATATTTTTTGCTTTTCCTGTATGCTTATTTCTACCAAGAAAAATACATTTGTTAGTGTTTTTTCTGACTGGAAACACCCCGAACGTGTGCGTGAGCATGAGAAAAGAACAGATAATTTTAATTGTGTGTTAGCATTGCTTTGGCGGTCATCTGTCACTGGGAGCGGGACTGTGAACGCTAAACTAGTGCAGCAGCTAGATGGAGAGAAACAGTATTGACTGGAGGTGCTCAAGCGGGATGTGGCTGTCATAAAGTTTTTAAGGAAAATGAAATATAGTACTATCAAAAAAAACAAGCTGCTTTCTTTCACATTTGATATTTACATTTACATTTAGGCCATTTAGCAGACACTTTTATCCAAAGCGACTTACATGTAGTACATTTGTCAATATTTGGACAGGTCATACACCAGCAGTTGTAATTTGTAAGCAACCAATATTATACCAGAATACTTACAGTATCTTGTAATGTGTCTACTACCATTCAATCATCAAACAAAGTGCCTAGTGGCCTTGAATAATAAAGTGCTAAATACATAAGTGCAGAATCTTTTAGTATAAAGTAGAAAGATTAGATAGAACAGTAAAAAACATTTGGGGAAGAAACTTGAGTTAAGATTTTTTCTGTTTTTTACAAGTTGACCTATACTGTTTGCATCCTTTTCCTCACAGAAAGAGGAGAGGGGGAGAGAGAGAGTAGCAAACCCCGGAGAGCAGAGGAGGACAGGACAAGACAGGACAGGACAGGAGAGGAGAGAGACAGACAGGAAGGAAACATTAATGGGTGTGTGTATGTGTTTGTGTGTGAATTATGGAAGAATATGATTCATAGAACTGGATTTGTAAAGTTGAGGCACTATGTGCTTGCATATGCCAGCTAGTTGCTCACTAGAAGTGTTACCACAGGGTGAGCATCCAGTTTGGCAAATTGACGCAAATGAGGAAGTACCT
The DNA here is from genome assembly GCA_016801145.1 of Umbra pygmaea. Classification (NCBI taxonomy): domain Eukaryota; kingdom Metazoa; phylum Chordata; class Actinopteri; order Esociformes; family Umbridae; genus Umbra; species Umbra pygmaea. The sequence goes on along the minus strand of JACXGM010019102.1, from coordinate 7,362 downwards.
AAAAACCTGCATTTTATCAGAATTCCAGGTGGGGGTGATACGTCTGGTTGCAAAATAGCATGGTTTCTGTAATAGTCTATGAGAATGAGAGACATACTATACTTGATTTATTACCTCAGTAAACATTTTCATAATGAGTATATTGTCTCAATCGCAGACGATATCATCTCAATTCTGCAGTTTATCATGATGTTCATTTTTTGAATTATGGTCTCGTTGATTTTAAAATCGTCGATAAAGCAAAGTGGCATTTAGGGCATGGTTATGGCGTTAGGTTGTACAACAAGACACACAAAGCAGTTGGCATTTCACTTTTTTCCGGTAAGTAACGTTCCATTTTGTTTTACATTATGTTTTAATACTGTTTTTTGTTAGCATCCCAATTAATATCTGTTAGCTAGCTAGATTACTCCACCCTCTAGTCTAAAATTGTCACATCCGCAACCAAGATGTATGCGCCCGTAACGGCAATTTTGATGACCCAAACCACAAACCAATGGGTGATGTCACACATGGCTCCATCCAGTAAGTATCCAATCTATGGGTGTTACCGGCAAATAGTAACAAAAAATTTTAAAAGTTGATTGTGTGGGTGGGGTGGGGGCCCCTACAAGACATTGTGCCCAGGGGCCTCTGAAGTCTTAATCCAGGCCTGACGGCAGGAGTGCACCTTTCCCTACCCAGGGAGTATGATGGAATGGCGTCTGGGTGTCAGGGTTTCCTTCTCCAAATGAGTTTATATGTCTTTTTTATGTATTTATTCATAGATTTTTCAAGACAAATGAAAATTAAAGGACACACCACACAACACACAGGCATATGCACATACACAGAACACAGAAACATATCCTCACAACCCCCATCCCACCCGCAAGTGTCCGGATGGAACCAACACGGTCCCGAACATCCAACCTACCACCCATCCCGCCCCCCAAACCCACATTGAACACCCAAACAAACATATAATACGCAGACATACATACGAATGCATACATACAATAACGATTTAGACTTGAAAGGCTGGTGACAGAATGGGCAGATCTGAGGGAAGTACTCTTAAATTATTAAAATATTATCTGAGAATTTTGGGTATGATCCCCTCACGGTTTACTTAATTTTCTCCAGTTGTAGAAAATACAAAACATCGCTTAGCCAAAGAGAGCACTCTTAAAAATGATGGGTTAAAAATAACACAAATTGGGTTGTTTTAAAACCCAACCGCTGGATCAATATTGCACCAGCCAGGCAGTAGTTAATTTGACCCAGCAAGATGGGTTGGTCATTTTTAACCCAACAGCTGAGTTAAATATTCTTGAAAAGGGCATGGCACACCTGGTATTAATTATATTAAGATGTCTTATAGAGGGGGTGGTTCAGTCAGTTTTTTGGCCAACCGTTATAGACAGTGTTGTTCCATTTGAAATGGTTAAACTGTTAAACAACAGAATAAGCATTAGTGACCAGCCTCACACTGTGGTACAGTTCGTGGCGGTATATACACCTTAACTTGGTTGTGAGCTGTCATTAACCCCGAAGAAAAATAAGCATTATATTGGTGTCCTGTTTTTAATTTCATGTCATGATACACTCCCACACTTGATTCATTTGTATAGATACCCTTTCTTTCCTCCCAGTTTTCTAGCCAGGCAAGCTGCAATTCATCTGCTGATTTGCAGGCAAACCCTGGGACATAACAGCCCAACAAGCAAATGTACACCAGAATAGTGGAC
>JACXGM010019101.1:7043-18699 GCA_016801145.1 Umbra pygmaea | reverse complement strand
GGTCTATCACATGCGCAAGCATTATGTTTTAAAACAATGGGCTTTAAAATTAAATTACACTTGTATCCAAGTAATAATCAAATGTTTGAATCTTGTCAAAATGTAAATAGTTCTGACAACCCAATTTTTTGTAGTGAGTGCACCTCTGGACCAGATCAGAAAAAAATAAATCATTAATTCTGTGTGCTGTAGAATCTTATCAATTTACCTGAATTTAGATTTGCTACATGCATACATGCATACATGCATACATGCATACATGCATACATGCATACATGCATACATGCATACATGCATACATGCATACATGCATACATCCTAAATATAAAATTTATTCACTTGGTTAGATCTTTAGTTTTTTGCTGACTACAATTTTTTACTTATATCATTTGACTGTGGGACAAGACCGGCCACACATATGTGGCCCAGAGGTATTTGGGCCAAATACTTTAGGTCAGTAACTGGCCCACATGTTGTTTGCCGCATTAAAGCCAGTGCCACCTCTGCCACACCTGGGCCATGTTCGGTTCACATGCCGTATGCCAGTGCCGACTGAATGCCACCTGTGCCAGCTTAACGCCAGATGTGGGCCAACTATGTCTGCTACCTGGGTAGTTAACATTCTGGCAGCTGCATTCTGAATGAGCTGCAGCTGTTTTACCGAAACAATACCAATGCAAATCAGCATTTCATAGGTTTTTCAGGTTCGTTCAAAAACCACACTGGACCCGGTAAACTATATGAAAGACAAACATCCTTACTTTTTAGTAGAACATTGATTTTGTTTCCTACTTCTCAAAATTCACTTTTTTTATTAATGGCATCTTGAATATGTCAACTTTTATTTTAGCTCAGTAACAAAGCTGTGTTTTTTAAATATGAAAAAATGTACTTTACTGTAACAACCGGGTGTTGTAGTGTTGTTTAGTTGGTGTAGTGTTGGTGTAGGCTTTGTATGCGTTGGGGTTACGGCTTTGTATACGCCATAGGCATACGTTGTAGCCTACGCTGTCATGATAATTTATACTTCTCTGTTGGTGTCGACTACGGGGTAGACTACAGCGTAACCGTGGTGCAGAAGTATAAATTGGGCTTAAGGGAGAGAGCCAAGTACACCTAACTGCAGTGTGCAATTCAGGGCGTGCTTCAATGTGGGTGGAGTCAAATGTTTATGCAGTGTGCAGTACAAGGGTACTTGTTTTGGGGCTGGCCTTAATGTAGTTTGACTCTGCCCACATTTAACCCCGCCCACCATTTCTTTACAACCAGCACATGCGTTGTAATGGTTAAGGTTAGGATTAGAAGATGGGAATTAATATTATACAAAAAGTGCAGCCGCAGTCGATGGATCTTAATTCGGGACGCCGGGCTCGCGTTACGTTCAGGACCGGAGTGAATGGATCTTAATTCCGGACTGGGGGAAACGGAAATCTATCACACAATGGGTTTGATGCGCTACACACAGTTCAATTCATTCTGTTCCTGAATGTAATGCGAACCCGGCATCCCCAATTAAGGTCCATTCACTCCGGTCCCAAATGTAATCCAAGCCCGGCGTCCACAGTTAAGCTCCACCGACTGCGGCTGATAAAGTGGTACCAGCACATGTGTTGTAATGGTTAAGGTTAGGATTAGGAGATGGTAAGGGCACACTCCATAAATGTTTGACTCCACCCACATTGAGGCACACTGAATTGCACACTGCAGTGAGGGGCTTCTCGACCAAGCAGGAAGTTGGTGTTTCTTAGATTTATTAGAACACTTAAAACAATAAACCTAAGCCACGCGGGCTATAACTAAACCAGGGGTGACTGGTGCCCCAAACAAATAATCTCTTACCACAATGGTTCCAACACTCAGTCCATAACACTCAGTCCATTGATTAATCAACATGAGATAGTTACACTGTTTTACATAGATTTAAACTTCACAGAACAAAATTAATTCAGCACATTAACGTAGCGCATCACAGATATCGTACTCTGCATCAGCCGCGGTCGGTGGATCTTAATTTCGCATTAAGAAATCTTAAGCAAATTTATAAAAATAGCACATGTACCTAAGTATTCACAATCCTTGTCATGACACAAAAAATTTAGCTCAGGTGCATCCTGTTTCATCCTTCAGCTGTTTCATCAACCTGATTGGAGTCCACCTGTGGTACATTCAGTTGATTGGACATGATTTGGAAAGGCTCCCACCAGTCTATATAAGGTCATACAGTTAACAGTGCATGTCAGAGCACAAACCAAGCCATGAAGTCCAAAGAATTGTCTTTAGACATCAGAGACAGGATTCTATCAAGGCACAGATCTGGGGAAAGCTACATTAAAATATCTGCAGCATTGAAGGTCACAATGAGCACAGTGCCCTCCATCATCTGTAAATGGAAGAAGTTTGGAACCACCAGGACTCTTCCTAGAGCTGGCCGCCCGGCCAAACTGAGCAATCAGGGGAGATGCCTTGGTCAGGGAGGTGACCAAGAACTCTGACAGAGCTCCAGCATTTCTCTGTGGAGAGAAGCGAACCTTCCAGAAGAACACCCATCTTTGCAGCACTCCACCAATCAGGCCTCTATGGTAGAGTGGACAGACGGAAGCAACTACTTAGGACAAGGCACATGTGGGCAAGTCTGGAGTTTGCCAAAAGGCACCTGTAGGACTCCCAGAGCATGAGAAACAAAATTCTCTGGTCTGATGAAACAAAGAGCATGAGAAACAAAATTCTCTGGTCTGATGAAACAAAGGTTGAACTCTAAGGCCTGACTGGCAAGCGTCATGTCTGGAGGAAACCAGGCACCGCTATCACCTGGCAATACCATCCCTACATTGAAGCATTGTGGTGGCAGCATCATGCTGTGGGCATGTTTTTCAGTGGCAGGAACTGGGAGACCAGTCAAGATCGAGGTAAAGATCAATGCAGAAATGTACAGTGACATCCTTGCTAAAAAATCTGCTCCAGAGCGCTCTGGACCTCAGACTGGGGTAAAGGTTCACCTTCCAACAGGACAACGACGGTAAGCGCACAGCCAAGATAACAAATGAGTGGCTACAGGACAACTCTGTAAATGTCCTTAGAGCTTGAGAGGTCCTGCAAAGAAGAATGGGAGAAACTGCTCAAAAATAGATGTGCAAAGCTTGTAGCATCATACTCAAAAAGACTTGAGGCTATAATTGCTGCCAAAGGTGCTTCAACAAGGTGTTGAGCAGAGACTGTACATGTGCCTTTTCATTTTTTTTTTATAAATTTGCTAAGATTTCAAACTCACTTCTTTCACATTGTCATTATGGGGTGCTGTTTGTAGAATTTTGAGGGAAATAATGAATTTCATCCATTTTGGGATAAAGTTGTAACATAACAAAATGTGGAAAAAGTGAAGTGCTGTGAATACTTTCCGGATGCACTTAAGTTAGTTGAGTGTACCTTGCAAAAGAATAGCTTGGAGTAATATAGCTCTGAAATGTTGTGGATGTACAAGGTACCATTTAGTCAATGTATTTGGGTGTCAAAAGCTAATGACCTTTATTTCAATTGCCTAAAGTTCATGCTTACCTCCATCTTCTCCACCGCATCGAAGAAATGGGCAGACTTTGTAGACAGAGGAAGACAGAAACAAAGGGAGAGAGAAAGTGAGAAAAAGGAGAGATGGAGACATGGAAAAAGATGTAAAATAGATGCCCTGTACATGTTTATTTATAATATACAGTAGATACCTGTATACAATACAGCTCTGGAAAAAAGTAAGAGCACTGACAATTGTTCTTAAATCTACCCTATTGAAAATCTCTGGAATGTGATGAAGAGGAAGATGGATGATCACAAGCCATCAAACAAAGCCAAGCTGACTTTTTGCACCAGGAGAGGTATAATGTCAACCAATATCAATGTGAAAGACTGGTGGAGAGCATGCCAAGAAGCAAGAAAGCCAATTATTGTTATTATTCCACCAAATATTGATTTTTGAAATCTTCTTAAGTTAATACATTAGTATTGTTTGTTTGAAAAAGAATGTGAACTTATTGTCTTTGCAATACTTCGAGATCTGACAACACTGCATAATTTTCGTTACGTAGACCAGTTGTCATTTTTTGCAAATAAATGACAATTTATATTTATAATTATGGAGAGATTTTGTCAGTAGTTGTCACGAAATGTTTTGTGGCACGATATTGGTCATTATTATTTATATTGTGTATTTATGGTTTGGCACGTGAACTTCTGGTCACTGGTTATACCCGGCTAATCTGGGTATCACCATTATGCACAAGTGTAGTTGATTAGGTGATTACATCTACACCTGCTTAAGGTTAGTAATTTGTATAGCTATTTAATATCGAGTGCCCGAGAAGGTGACATGTGCTTTTGTGAGTCTCAACTCCTGTCATGGAGGAAAGATGATTTGTGTGGAGTACTGGACCATCCTTGTCTGAAGAAGCTGACAGACATTGTGAGTGTGCATTATTGATTGAGCCTTCACCTCGTTATGTGTCATACATAATGTATACGTCATTGTTTAGCCAGGCGTACACTCTTTTATGTTACTATCGTGTCAGTTAGTGCACAAGTATGTAATATATATCCGTTGTGCAGCTCCTCTGCATTTTGTATGTCAGTATTCCAAAGCTAAGAAGTGTTTCCAAATGTTTCCTTTTCATTAAACATCAAGAACGCTCCTCTACGCATTTTGGTCTCCATTCCTCTCCTCCATTCCTCAGTTTAAGGACTGTGCCACAAGGGGAGTGTAGATCTACCCTGTGGCCAGGAAGTTCATATCACTCCTTTTTCATTCTTTGGACTTCATCACCCCTGTCATTTATCCACTAAAGATTGTTCACAAACTGCTCCTTGTTCCAATTTAGTGATTGTATACATGTTGCCTCTGCTCCCTAGTCTGTGTGTGTCTTTGTAACCTATGTATGTGAGAAGAAGGATGAGATCAACATACACCCACTGATTGTGAGAAGGTTAGAGCGACTTACATACTGTAATTACCATTCAGTGTCTGTACCACGTTATGCACTGTGGGCAGAGGCACCGCCAAGGGGGGGCCCAGGGGGCTCCGGCCCCCACAAAATAATAAAAAAGAAATCGCTGGCCACCACATTGCCCCCCCAAAGATTTTTTTAACCTTTATTTTAATAATTGATAATGTACTAGTATTAGCTCATGCTCATCAGATGATTAGTAACATTAACTATAAAATAAGAAATCAAATCAAGTATTTAATTACTTTACTCTCATAGTGACATAGTTTTCAACTAGAAAAAATTAAAAGGAGAAAGGTCTCGCATATGAATGGGAATGCACATGCGGATTGGGGGTAGCGAAATTGGAAGCACATTATAACATCGGAAAATAATCGCATTATACCAAAACGAAAATCGAAAAGCAGAGGGCAAACAATTGTTTTTTCATCTGATCTAATCTGGCATTGGGCATTGTCAGATTGATGGTACCAGCCTAGCCCATTAGCATGTCTGCGTGTGGGGGAATCAATGGATCACTGCATCACTGTCTGTACTGGGTGTTTTTTATACACGAGATTGGATTAGCTACTAAATGATGCACATCAGAGAGGATTTAGAAGTGGGTATATGCAATGCCGAATGAAAAAGAAGTGGGTATACGGCGTATACCTGTGTATACCCTGCACTACACCACTGTACACTCACCTAAAGGATTATTAGGAACACCATACTAATACTGTGTTTGACCCCCTTTCGCCTTCAGAACTGCCTTAATTCTATGTGGCATTGATTTAACAATGCTGAAAGCATTCTTTAGAAATGTTGGCCCATATTGATAGGATAGCATCTTGCAGTTGGAGATTTGTGGGATGCACATCCAGGGCACAAAGCTCCCGTTCCACCACATCCCAAAGATGCTCTATTGGGTTGAGATCTGGTGCTGTGGGGGCCATTTTAGTACAGTGAACTCATTGTCATGTTCAAGAAACCAATTTGAAATGATTCAAGCTTTGTGACATGGTGCATTATACTGCTGGAAGTAGCCATCAGAGGATGGGTACATGGTGGCCATAAAGGGCTGGACATGGTCAGAAACAATGCTCAGGTAGGCCGTGGCATTTAAACGATGCCCAATTGGCACTAAGGGGCCTAAAGTGTGTCAAGAAAACATCCCCCACACCATTACACCACCACCAGCCTGCACAGTGGTAACAAGGCATGATGGATCCATGTTCTTATTCTGACTTTACCATCTGAATGTCTCAACAGAAATCAAGACTCATCAGACCAGGCAACATTTTTCCAGTCTTCAACTGTCCAATTTTGGTGTGCTCTTGCAAATTATAGCCTCTTTTTCCTATTTGTAGTGAAGATGAGTGGTACCCGGTGGGGTCTTCTGCTGTTGTAGCCCATCCGCCTCAAGGTTGTGCAAGTTGTGGCTTCACAAATGCTTTGCTGCATACCTCGGTTGTAACGAGTGGTTATTTCAGTCAAAGTTGCTCTTCTATCAGCTTGAAGCAGTCGGCCCATTCTCCTCTGACCTCTAGCATCAACAAGGCATTTTCGCCCACAGGACTGCCGCATACTGGATGATTTTCCCTTTTCACACCATTCTTTGTAAACCCTAGAAATGGTTGTGCGTGAAAATCCCAGTAACTGAGCAGATTGTAAAACACTTAGACCGGCCCGTCTGGCACCAACAACCATGCCATGCTTAAAATTGCTTAAATCACCTTTCCCATTCTGACATTCGGTTTGGAGTTCATGAGATTGTCTTGACCAGAACCACACCCCTAAATGCATTGAAGCAACTGCCATGTGATTGGTTGAGTAGATAATTGCATTAATGAGAACTTGACTGGGTGTTCCTAATAATCCTTTAGGTGAGTGTATATAAATTCAAGGTTACCCACAATTCGTTTTACACCTGAATTAAAGAGGTAATCTCATTTTTGGATGTATTAGTAAGGAAAGACAATGGGTTTCATACCTCAGTGTATGGTAAGCAAACAGATCGTAGTAATTTCTTACAATATTCTAGTTATCATCCTACATCTCTCGGACACAGTCTTCCTTATTACTCAGGATAAGAAGAATTTGTAACACTGATGAAGAGTTTGAAAAATAGTCTAAAAACCTGTGTGATCGCTTTGTATTAAAAGGTTATGATAAAAAATTGTTGTCCGACTGTAGTATACGTGCTAGAAATGTTAAAAGGGAAAGTTTATTAACTAGACCTGCTACCTCTAAATATCACACTATGATTTTCGTTTCTACTTTTTCATGGTCTTAAAACCTCTATCAAAAGCATTGGCTCATTTTATCTACCGACCCCATAGTGGGCCATGTGTTTTAGAATATACAGAGGTTTGCTCTTAAACAAGCTACTAATATACGGGACAGCTTAGTTAGAGCAGACGAATATGCTCCTCCTAAACATTTTTGATCTACCCTAGCTTCTGGCAACTTTCCATGTTACAGCTGTACTAATTGTAATGCTATGATCAAAAGGGATTTTGTTCTTCATCCTCACAATGGTAAAAAAATGAAAGTGAGGGGTAGGATTTCCTGTTAATACATAGTTTGTTGTATATTTATTAAAATGCCCATGCGGGTTATGTTATGTTGGAAAGGCTAAAAGGGAGTTAAAAATGTGTATTACTGAACATAAGAGCAACATTAGAGTACATGATGAGAAGTCCCCGGTAGCTAGACATTTTATTACAGCTGGACATGATGTGTGTCAATTATGTTTCCAGGGTTTAGAATTAGTACAACCGATGAAAAGGGGAGGTGACAGGGAAAAATTACAATTACAAAGGGAATCATACTATGTTCACACAATAGACACAGAGAGTCCAAAAGGCTTAAATGAAAAAATAATTTAAAGTATGGTTTACAATGTTTATAAAATTGTTTGGGCTAATTAGTGTTTCCCAGTAAATAACAGGTATAATTGATGTCTTTATTGATGGCTTATTTGAAAGTCTTGTTTATAATGTTGTGGGGGTTGTTAAGATGTAAATATGTGTTTGTATATAACCTACATATAGCTGAATGTATTGTAGAGTGTTGTCTGTTCATTGCAATGCTTAATTGATGGCTCATTGTTGATGACGTAGTATGCATTATTGTATCCTACTAATTGGAGAGTGAATGATAGGTATATACTATACTACTATACTATAAATGGTGCCAAGCCCACATACTGTTATTTTTACCAATGCTAATTACTGATACTGCATGAGATGATTAAAAATAAATGAAGGACATTAATCCCATTTGTGAGTGCCACTTTTTGCTTTGAATTACTAATTAATTGGCAGCCCAGTTCTTCCCCTTCACCAGCCAGAGCAGCTCTAAGCCCAAGAAGACACAGGGTCAAGTCCGAAAATGAACATTGTGTGAGATGCAATCCTTTTGTTTTCAGTTCAAATTTCTGTGCTGACTGTGGACCAGAAGCATGACAAAATTGATGAGAAACAATGTTGTGATAAAGATAATAGTGTTGGCGTTGTAAGGATTGGATGGAGTTTGGAAGCATACACCTCATTATTTTTTTTATTTAAATAAAATGTGATTTATTTACAAGTGCACCCATGATCTCTGCTACTCATGTAATGTAACATTAAGGCTATATTACACTAATTAATTTGTACTGTAACAAATATGATATTATATATTATTTCTAATCAAATTTATTTAAAAACCCTGGGAACAAAATAATGAATTGAATGAAACAGTCATTGACATTTTATCAGTTTTGAATGCATCTAAAAACACAGGAAACAAATGTACAGTGCTGTATAGAGTTATAAGTGATTTTATAATACAATAATAATAATAATCCAAACATTTTCGAAGGATGTTTCTCTGAGGGCAGAGATAAAGGCAACGGCAGACCACTTGATGAACTGCAGAGAAAAGTTTTTTTCAGATCTTCCTATCAACACAAGACAAAGCTAAATTGAGTGAAGATAAACCTATTTCTAGATATTGCGCAATGGAACCATAATGCTGATCCCAAAATGATTTGCTCTGAATATCTTAGAAAATCTTTTTTAAACATTGAAATTCTATAGAGCCTATAAAATTACGAAAATACAACAGCATGAATGAGCTGTTCAGCTGATCGGTGAAACCAAAATCGGGTTTCTTAAAATGGAAAAAAAGTTAAGACAGGATCGACAAAAGAAATGGCGGCAGTAGTTACCCAATTTTTTAAAAAGGAAGGTGGTTGTAGAGTTTTATGAATTAACATGTTAGTTTAGGCCATTGTGAAATATTTTATTCCTACGTTTAGCTTCCTAATAATTCCTACAGGATTATTTATTTGACAATTAAAACAACAATAAAATAATGATAAAAATAATTCTAAAAACAACATGCTTCTGTCACGAGGGGTTGTTGGTGATAAGGGAGGCAGAATGCAGGAGTGCTGTCCATAGATGTTAATCTTCATTTAAGAGAATCAGAGTGCTTACTGGCAGAGCTTTCAACCATAACTACTCATACTGTCAATGTCCATCATCCCCTATCTATACTAGATACGCGTTATACGCGCGGTGGAAACAAAAGAACACAGAATGTGTTTAAATAAATACATATGCTACGACACTATCCATGGTGAAGTCAGGTGGAAAAAAACTTGTTTATTTATTTGTTTTATCTGACCGAACTCGTCAGAGTTGGATATGATTTTCCATGCAATTAATACATTAATTTGTCAGTTATTCTTTGTCATTCAGTGAGAAGCGGCCAACACCTAAAATTCACGATAGTTATCAAAGTCGATCTGGCAGCAATTTCTGTTGAAATAAAATTGTTAAAATCAGTAATAGATGTACCATTACTAGTTTCATGTGAACAAATGAAATAAATGAAAGCAGTAACAAATAGTGTCTGATTAATTTAACACCAAAAATATTTGTTGCTCACGCGCTGGATTCGAACCCAGAGCATCAATAAAACATTGAAAGATGAGATCAATACCCTCATGTCATCAATGCTGTGTATATTGTTCATGTCTTCGGTGGTGTTGAGTTTAACTGTTTATTATTAACTGTGTATAACTGTAAATATACAACAGGCCGTTTAGATGTGACATTTATATTGTAGGACAATAGTTTAATGACTAAAGCGCTACAAATAATACATTTAACTTCAAAACATTGTTGTACTGTACACTCTAGAGCAGTGGTTCCCAAACCTCTCCTGGGGACCCCCAGCCATGCCATGTATTAGATGTATTCAGAGCTAGCACACCTGAATCAACTTGTCAACAAATCAACTTGCCCTTACCTGCTTGAATCAGGTAAGCTAGTAATGGGCTACAACAAAACTGTGAGACGGCTGGGGGTCCCCAGGAGAGGTTTGGGAACCACTGCTCTAGAGCGTGGGAACCATCACCTTAATGTGGTGGAGAGGTTTGTGTGTCCCTATGAACCTGAGGGCTGGGTTGTCTGGAGTTTTGTGCTCCTGGAAGGGTCTCCCATGGCAAAGTGGTCTCAGGTGAGGGGCCAGACAAAGAATGGTTCAAGAAAACCCCAATGAATAATCGAGGAAGAGGTAGAGTGACCCTGCCCGGAGGATGGCCGGGTTTGCCACGGAGCCCGGCCGGGCACAGCCCGAAGAAGCAACGTGGCACCTCCCTCTCTATCCCATGGGCCCACCACCTGTGGGAGGAACCGCTGGGGTCGGGTGTGCTGCCAAATGGGTGGTAGTGAAAGTCAGGGGCCTCGACAGACCAGACCTGGGCAGCAGAGGCTGGCTCTGGGGACATGGAATGTCACCTCTCTGTGGGGGAAGGAGCCGGAACTGGTGCGGGAGGTGGAGCGCTACCAATTAGATCTGGTGGGGCTTACCTCTACGCACAGTCTCGGTTCTGGATCCATTCTCCTGGATAGGGGTTGGACTCTTTTCTTCTCTGGAGTTGCCCAGGGTGTGAGGCGCCGGGCGGGTGTGGGGATACTCACAAGCCCCCGGCTGAGCGCTGCTACGTTGGAGTTTACCACGGTGGACGAGAGGGTCACCTCCCTGCGCCTGCGGGTTGCTGGGGGGAAAACTCTGACTGTTGTTTGTGCATATGCACCAAACAGGAGTTCAGAGTATTCGGCCTTCTTGGAGACCTTGAATGGAGTCCTGTATGGGGCTTCAGTTGGGGATTCCATAGTTCTGCTGGGGGACTTCAACGCACACGTGGGCAATGATGGAGACACATGGAGAGGCGTGATTGGGAAGAACGGCCTCCCTGATCTAAACCCGAGTGGTTGTTTGTTGTTGGACTTCTGTGCTAGTCATGGATTGTCTATAACGAACACCATGTTCGAACATAGGGATGCTCATAAGTGTGTACCAGAGCACCCTAGGCCAAAGGTCAATTATCGATTTTATTATCGTTTCATCTGATCTGAGACCATATGTTTTGGACACTCGGGTGAAGAGAGGGGCAGAGCTGTCAACCGATCACCAACTGGTGGTGAGTTGGGTCAGGGAATGGGGGAAGACTCTGGACAGACCTGGTAAACCCAAACGGGTAGTGCGGGTGAATTGGGAACGTCTGGAGGAGGCCCCTGTCCGACAGACTTTCAACTCATGCCTCCGGCGGAGCTTTTCGTGCATCCCTGTGGAGGTTGGGGGCATTGAACCCGAGTGGACAATGTTCAAAACCTCCATTGCTGAAGCTGCGG